>BSQZ01000058.1:437123-567123 GCA_033239005.1 Lamellibrachia satsuma
CTATATTAGCCCAACTCTCTTCTAAATAAAGCATTTAAAAAAACTGTATTTGATTGATTTGTACAGTAGATTCTCTGAACAGTTGCAATCGCTGAATACAATGAAAGCTGCGAATGTATTGTACAAGCAGTTAAATTAGGGCTTTTTATTTTACATTATATTATCATATTATCCTAATCCAAATAATGTAATGCCTACGTTGATCATGAAGTAGATTGACATAAATTATCTACGCCGCTAAACAACATTCTTACATCGTTTTTTTTTGTATGCCAGTGCATTCCTTCATTAATTTCTGCATCATTCCAAGTACAAAAAGCATATATTCTTCTGATGCTCACTCTTAGAAGACGCTGATGCAACGTGGCACTACTGCTATGGCCCCTGTGGGCTACCATACTTGTACAACGCTACTCGGGACTTGTACCACGCTATTCGGGACTTGTACCACGCTACTCGGGACTTGTACCACGCTACTCGGGACTTGTACCATTGTACCACTCTACTCTGGACTTGTACCACGCTACTCGGGACTTGTACCACGTTACTTGGGACTTCGGGTGTTGTCCTTCCATATTTCAAGATGCGCGCATGCGCAGATATACCAATCGGATAGTATTTGACGGCGGAAAATGGATGCACGACACCGGTCTTATTTCGAGGCTAGTAAACACGCTGCTCAAAGCTCGTTATCTGTTTTCATTCTCATCACAATGTTTTGAACACTCGAACACCGCAATAGTTGGACATATAAAAGCGCAAAAAACACAATCTATTTTAAGGAATATGCGTTTTGTACGTGGAATGAGGTTTCAATCAATCAATGAGGTTTCAATCAATCAATCAATTATTTGCCGGCATTTGGCTTGGGCAGCAACCTGGAAGCACGACAACAGTATTACTATGTCGTGCTGGAATCAAAATGTAGAACATGTGAAAGTCCACACTCAATCGCTCTCGAACGCACGTGAACGCAAGAGAACGCAAACACACACACACACACACGAACGCACGAACGCACGCACGCACACACACACACACACTCGAACATCGAACCTGGCACCTATTGTTCTTGTGCAATCCTACACAAGGATATAAATGTTATATTTCATAATATTACATTAATCGCTAGATGGCAGAACTAGTTCGACACATCAATGGAAGTGCACTCGGTAAATACGCCATAGTTCACTTTATGAGATGAAAATGTAAGCAACTATTCATAATAATCAATACAGAAGAGTAATCAAATGGCCACGTGATTTTTATACATTTAATGCGCTGTTTATTACCGCGCATTGAGGCTTTTCGAAGACGCTTTTTTAAGGCTTATGGCAAATAGCTTCGCTTTGAGAAACGTATTTCCATCGTTGAAGATTCGTACAATTCACTCAAAACAACTTTTCTAGCAACTTGCTTGCACTTAATAGATGATTTAACTAAAAGTTATTTCGAAAATTAATCCTACTCGCAAAAGATTCTTCAGATTTTTTAAACGGCTTATTATATTATCTAAGATTATCTACATCGACCAGTACAATGAATATTAATCCCTTGTCTCAAATATGTTTCTTAATTTTTTTTAATTCTATTAATTGAGGCATAACGAAACTTTAAAAAAAAACAGTATATGGGCCATTGTCACGAAAAGTACCAAATTATCTTAAATTATATGCAATTATTATTATTATTATTAGCTTGTAATCATATCACGTGTCCTAACATACATATAAAGTTGCAAAACATGAGCTGAAATATAAGTACAGAAATAAAGTGTTGAGTATGTATATTCATTCATTAGTATGTATATTCATTTTTTATTCATTGTAAAGCTGAAGAGTTATATTAGCCACAACTCCTTCTACATATAGCATTAAAAAACTGTATTTGATTGATTTGTACAGTAGATTCCCTCAACAGTTGCAATCGCTGAATACAATGAAATCTGCGAATGTATTTTACAAGCAGTTACATTAAGGGTTTTTACATTATATTATCATATTATCCTAATCCAAATAATGTAATGCCTACGTTGATCATGAAGTAGATTGACGTAAATTATCTACGCCGCTAAACAACATTCTTACTTCGTTTTTTGTATGCCAGTGCATTCCTTCATTAATTTCCGCATCATTCCAAGTACATAAAGCATATATTCTTCTGACGCTCACTCCTAAAAGTGGCACTACTGCTATGGCCCCTGTGGGCTACCATACTTGTTCCACGCTATTCGGGACTTGTACTACGCTACTCGGGACTTGTACCACGCTACTCACGACTTGTGTCAAGCTATTCTGGACTTGTACCACGCTACTCGGGACTTGTACCACGCTACTCGGGACTTGTACCACGCTACTCGGGACTTGTATGACGCTATTCTGGACTTGTACCAAGCTACTCGGGACTTGTACCACGCTACTCGGGACTTGTACCACGCTACACGGGACTTGTACCACGCTACTCGGGACTTGTACCACGCTACTCGGGAAGTGTACCACGCTACTCGGGAATTGTACCACGCTACTCGGGAATTGTACCACGGCACTCGGTACATGTACCACGCTACTCCAGACTTATACCACGCTACTCGGGACTTGTACCACGCTACTCGGGACTTCTGGTGTTGTGCTTCCATATTTCAAGATGCGCGCATGCGCAGATATACCAAGCGGATAGTATTTGATGGCGGGAATTGAAAACCAGTAGGTGGGATTTACAGCGGTGCTGTTTCATGTGGCTTCCAGTAATATGTTCCTCTCTGAACAAAAGTTGCAACCGGCATGCTGCCGTATCCTTGTGTGTAATATATTATTGTGATGACGTTGATTTTGTGTTGCATTGACATTGGCAGAGGGCAAGCTCTCTATTAACATTTTACTATGTTATATGAAGAAATTGTTGATGAGTGTGAAAGAAGAGTTGGGTAGACAAAATGTGAAAGAATTGCCTGCCAACAACATGTTCAAAACTAAATATATCATATTGTCTAATCGACCACATCAACTTATATAGGATGATCATTTGCTATTCTAACTGATTCACACGATTGCTATAATACAAATACCTATTATGGATATGAAAGCGATTTTCTTTTAAATGTTATGATTATTCCAGCGATGTGCTAAAATACTCCCAAGATAACGAAGTCGAGAATCGCAATGCGATACTCGACTTCATCGTTGTTGTCATCAGATGTTACAAATGAATGATATAAAATGTGATTACATATGTGTGTGTGTGCGTGCGTGTGTGTGTATGTGTACGCGCGTGCGTACATGCGTGCGTGCGTGTGCGTGGGTTTGTGTGTGTATGTGTATGTGTGTGTGTGTGTGTGTGTGTGTGTGTGTGTGTGTGTGTTTGTGTGTGTGTGTGTGTGTGTGTGTGTGTGTGTGTGTGTGTGTGTGTGTGTGTGTGTGTGTGTGTGTGTGTGTGTGTGTGTGTGTGTGTTTGTTTATGGACTCTTGCTTGGGACATTCATTGCAATAACACAATCGCAAACAAAAGTTCATTTCACAAATACAGTGACAAACTTTCACTTTGTGGTAGAACGTACATCAATCGACGAACCGTTGTTTCCTCGAAAGCCATGATGTAAATGACGGTGTGCTGACAAAACAAGTTCCGCGACCTTCTCGGAAATACCCGAGAGCTTTTCGGGATATCAGTGGCGTGTCTGGGATCTCGCGCGGGTGTCAAGCTTAGTCGTTCATTTGTTTACGAGGCTTCCAAGGAAATTCAGCCAAAGGGGATATCCCCCCCGCCCACCACCCAATACGCCGTTGCAGGAATTGCACTAACCACCAAGGTAGACTTGTGCATACATTGAACTCTAGAAATCAAAATTGCTTCAACTTCGTTATTGATTAAGTTAATTTTATCATCTCAATGTTTCAGATCAACTGTTGGATGTGGTGTGTATTGGAGTCTGCTGTACTTTGCTTAGCACATGTAGCGAAAGAAAAACGCATATTATAGTTGGTAAATGGCAATGTCGTTTAATTTCATATTGTAAATTGCAGAATTACATTGGGCATTATTGACGATTTAACTAGATGTCAAAGGCAATTCCAATTGCATAGTAGATATGGTTAGTACATACGATTAAGTCGATATGGCTGTGGAAATGTAGATTTTATTTGAAAGAAAACTTCAGGAAAAAGCAAGAGAAAAACAGATGCCACTCCACGTGACTTTTGTAGATCTCAAAAAATCTTTCGATTGTGTGAATCGATGCACACTCTAGTGTGTCACAGATCTATGGTTTGGCTGGGATAATGCGGTGAGCTAATGGACATACTCGTGATGGTCCAGTGTGTGTGTGTGTATGTGCGCAACTATAATGTACTCAACAACAGGGGTATATGTGACAGTTTATTTAATAAAAACTATAATATAGTAAACAATCACAAAACAATTATGCTGAATAGAATTACAATCTACCGACGCCCAATATTAAATCGCAGTTTACATAATAACTCACAGTCTCTTACGAACTGGCGTCGCTTCTAGCACAAACAGTTCCAGTGCGTGTGGTACTAAACTAGCCACAGCGAATCCAATCAAGCGTGCCCCGGCGAGTGCAGTCAAGCGTACAGCGTGCCCCGTCGAGTGCAGTCAAGAGTACAGCGTGCTACGGCGAGTGCAGTCAAAAGTACAGCGTGCAGTGGCGATGGAGGAATCACGAGGAGGGGTCAGCTCGTCTTGTTGTCGGCAGTCGTCGCCCAGTCCGGACAAACGGACAGTTCTCAAAAAGGCAATTGGTGTATTAGTTTTCACCAATGCATAATCGACGACATTAGTAAGGAAATAATGGCGAAACAATCGTCTCTTGAATCAACAAAAATGCAGAGACAATTATTTTCCTTGCGCGTCGAAACTCTTAACCCGAGACATGGATATGATCACATTACCTTACTCGGTGAACGTAGTATGTAGGAACGAACATTGCTCCAATGCATCAAAACACCCCAGTATCAAACATTCACGTCAACTAATATTAGAATCTAGACAGTACACACATAATGATGGTGTTCACCAAAATGCATTGGATTTATAACAGAAAAAACACTTTACAAATTTCCTTTCCATTGTCGAAAGTGAGAACGCGTTATTTACTTAACCATTATGCTGTCACCGACACAAATCAACAAATGCTACTACGTCTCAAGATATTTGTTCTCCACCGTAATTAAATGCGAACACAAAGATAAACAATATCAGTATACAACGAGTTTTCCAATGATACCAAACATAACAACATTTTATTTATTTGTTAATACGTTGTAACAAACAATCTTTGAAAAAACATTGGCAGGTAATTGTTGAATGACAGTAAGAGTTTCTATGCCTATATAGTAAACGAGTTAAAGTTGGACCACTGGAAAACAACAGTGTACATATAATTTCAGAGGGGTTTCAGTTGGTAGAGGACCTGAATCAGCATTTCAGCTCAGTTTTACCACATTTCAGCTTACCTCCAATTCCAGCAAATAAATATGAGACGGTTATATCAGGTTATTTAGGGCAGTTATTTGTAACTCCTAAAATGATAGTACAGAACGTTAAGAAGATGAAATATAATGAATCACCTGGAGTTGAAGGAATACTACCACCACTGCTTAAGGAAATTCACTTACAAAAGTGTTTAACATGTCACTACAAGAGGAGATTGAGGAGTGAACAGGAAAGACCTTTGTAGAAACCTAGGCTCTAGCGCACAGCCGTCAAGACTGGAGCTGACTTGTGCAGCGTTCATTGGAGCAGCGCACCTGTTACCCAGGCGGGTTACGGAATCAGTAACAGTAACAGAAGAGGAAATATTTCCTTAAGAATGGAAACAAGCAAACGTTCTTTAAGAATGGATCGAGGAACAAATCAGATAATTACAGACCAGTGCGTTTAACATCAGATATATGCAAATTATTAGAAAAGTTAAGTAGAGAACGCATACCTCAACAGCAAAGTCACATCTAGCCAATCTCTTTTTTTTTCGAAGAAATTACTGGTACTAATACACCGCTGTTATAAATACCTAGATGATCAATCCACCTGTAGAAATGTGGTTTGTCTCTCCAAATCCTACCATTCGTTTTAATCCGATTACTCGTTTTAATCAGTGTTTTGTCCGGTGTGGTGAACCTTCGCGCAAGACACTTTGAAATGTCGCCTGAATACGTCTCGAAACCTCTTGTTGCATAAGACGTACAGGAAGACGTTGATGGAATAGTTGATTTGCTCGCAATACAGCGTGATCACCCGAACGACAACGATTAATGGATCGTTGGACTCGAACAGATTCTCTTGCCGGAAAAACGACACGAGGTGCGCGATGGCGACAGGCATGACGAGCAAGACGAACGCTGCGTTCGTCGCCAGTAGCATTGCTGTCATCCGCGACGCCATTTTGTTTGAGGAATTCTGGGAAGCACTCTGCGCGTGCACCTTCCGCCTGCTCCTCCAAAGGGAAGTGACGGTGAACGAATTCAGGACGATCGCTACGATAGCGGGTACAATCGCATAGACGCTGAGGCTTAAAAGAAGAACACTTCCAATGAAAGCAGTTGAACCTGTCCGTTGTATGGAGTTGGGCACGCAGGTTCCCTGGACAATTGACGTGTCCAGCCATACCCGGAAGGCGTTGCAGGCCCCGCAAATCAGCAGGGTAACGGCTATGCTGGCGTAAGCAATGCGCTTTGTGCATGTCTTCTTCGTTCGCAGCGGAAAACAGACGGCGATGAAACGTTCAACGCAGATGAAGACGACGATCCACGAGCTCAACATCTTCGATGTACGATACGCCCAGAAGAACACCCGACAACCGATCACGTCGAAGGAGCGAACGTCGACCCCCATTAGACTGCGAACCAGATGCTTGTTGAGAGTTGACACGAAGATGACAACCGTATCGGACAGGGCCAGGGCGATCAGGAAAACGCTGACGCACATGGATCGGAATTCCTTCGCCAACATCACACGGATGGTGACAATGTTTCCACAAATGCCTGTTATGACCAGAATTGGTAGAAAGACGTAGGACACGTACCTAAAGATCATCTTCAACCTCGCTTGAACCCCGACATCACTCTCTGTTATATTGCTATGCGACGGTCGTTTATTTGCCTTAGCATCTGTCGTTAACTGCGTCCATTTTACTCCGTCAGTAAACGTTGAGTTGTTATCGGTTAGAACCGGCGCATTTGTTTGGAGAACGGTTGCTGTTCCACTGTCGTTGATGCCAGTTGTCGAATCTTGCCAATTTGACGTGACTTCCGTCGAAATATTATGACAGGCAGTTAGCAGGACAAACGTGAGGAAAATCACGACTTCACCCATCGCAAGCGGTCGATGTAATAACATACTCACCGCAGCTGTGTCCACTACATTATTAAATAATATAACATTCACTGTTTTTGTCCGGCTGACAGTGCCTATCCAAATCATTGAATACTCTAATAACACGAGTTGTTAATCAAGTGTTAACTTTGTATTATGTAATGCCAATAGCAGCGTAAACAGATGGAATTATCAAAATTACTTAATCACGTTCCCTTCTCAGGTTGAATGAAAACGAAGCGGATTAGGAGCGATTCCAATTTACTATGTCTGCTTTTCGCACTAGTAGTTAATGCACAAGAAGGCAACATCGTTAGTGCATCGTATAATCAATCTACTTTAGCGCGTCAGGTTACCCCGTACGTCCAATCAATCAGACTGGGATACTTAATGCTAACACAAATTACAGCAAAATACTCTCGCTTTTAATCCACACACAAACAAACAAACAAACACACGCACACGCACACGCACGAGCCCACGCACACGCACACGCTCACGCACACGCACACGCACACGCACACGCACACGCACACGCACACACACACACACACACACTCACACACACACACACACACACACACACACACACAGTCTCTCTCTCTCTCTCTCTCTCTCTCTCTCTCTCTCTCTCTCTCTCTCTCTCTCTCTCTCTCTCTCTCTCTCTCTCTCTCTCTCTCTCTCTCTCTCTCTCTCTCTCTCTCTCTCTCTCTCTCTCTCTCTCTCTCTCTCTCTCTCTCTCTCTCTCTCCCTTCATCTATTTACCTAACTGCATTATGACAGCCTATCGTTTCTTCATTTTCCACATCAATGAAATAATATCTGAAGAACGCAAGAAGATATCAATGTGAAAGGAGAGGAGAGCAACTAAAATGATTCCATTAATAGATCTTAGTAATGATTCACAGTGCAAGAATTTACACAATCACTATATCAACTACTCCTTTAATTTATTATGCTGCATGAAAACGAATAGTATCAAATTCACACTGTTGTTTTAGATGGTTTTCGTATCCTCTAGTAGGTTTACTTTTGTATAGTTTGAAGAAATACTTCTGCCGATATTTTCGTTATCATTTAATATTGTTGAAACTGTTTTATTTCCTCTTGATATGAAGTTGCACTTGATCGAGTAGCAAACTATTTTGCCCTACTGTTTTTATTAGTAGTTTTGGTGGATTGTTGAATTATTATGTGCGTGCGTGCGTGCGTGCGTGCGTGCGTGCGTGCGTGCTGGTTGATCCACGACACCTTAAGTGTTGTCGTGGATCAACCAGAATGGAAAATACTGTCCTTACGCTTTCTTCGTCGTGATCTTGAGGTATAGCAATGCATTTTGGTAGCGACAACGCTGTGACAGAAGGTCGCAGGAAAGACGGACAACTGCCACAAAAACTGTTTACGTCACGCGAAGTCGATAATAGTTACCAATGAGGCCACCGGTATTCCTTACCCGTGTCTTTACACATGTCCTCACCTGACGGCACTTTCTCTTCGACGTTAACGTATGCTACCTAAAATGCCTGTTCCTCTCCGATCTCCCTAAAAATCTAAGTAGACAACATCCACTGGTGACCCGTCATCTACTCACTTTGTAATTTCTTCCAAAAAACATAAGAGGTTGGTTAGACATGACCTTGCTTTTAGGAACACATGTTGAGATGTACTTATTAATTTATGTTTTACAAGGAATTCCACCATGTGGTCTCTAATTAATGTTTCGAGTAATTTACATACAACTTATTGCGTACAAGGGATTGCATTGTAAAAAGTACTCTGATTCGACGTCCTCCTATCGGGGAGACACACCATGTCTAAGTCACAGGACGTCGTCCAACCTACTTCCATTCCCCGATGTCTATAGCAACTGCTCCTATCAGACTCCGCCTCCATCCAGTTTTTGCGTGGGACAACCTGGATGAAAGCAAGGGCGGACGTTAGGTATAGCAGGTCATGTCAACACTATTCTTGTAGGTCGGTATGTTAGCATTTGTCAGCTTGCCCACGTTATTGGATAGGAACTTCAGACCAAGCACAGCTTTCCCTTTGGGAGTCTGGACTCTCACAACATAATTGACGACGACGGTAATTAAGTTATGATTGTAGCCAAAACTGACGTTTTACTGTCTTAGAAAACACATTAAAATGTGTAAGTGTCCAGCATAAAATACGATGTATGCAGAAAAGGGGGGATGTAGGATTAGATAAACGGGGGGTGGGGAGGTCCGGGGAATATATTGACTGTTCTTTATATGGTGTTTCCTGGGCCATTACTCAAGTGGATGATCTGTTAACCACCGTGGGTAATTTCATCATCATATTAACTAAAGGAACTCGTTGACACATTTAATGTATTAGTGTATTGTATGGTTAGTGTGCACCAATCAGTAGCAGTTGAATGGGTGCTCAGAGGATTAATTAAAACATTCTTCTTGGATGCTTCCTGCTGTATTTGTCAATAGTTGTTTGGATGTCGAGTTTGATGTCTTTGTGTACATGACGTAGCACCAACGCATTGAGGCGATCCTGGTGCATTGTACTCAGCATTACGGTTTTCACCAGTGTGAAAGCAGAATTAGCTCCACTCCAGCACTTGTGATATTAGTACCAGCAAGTGAAAAATACGGAAATGATTTGGGAACATTTAGCTGGATGTTGCCCTCATTGTTTCCTGTAGATTGTAGGGCTTTGTTTATTCTGACTAATCCTATTTCTCCCACTACAGTGTGAATTCTTCTTGCACGGACGTTAGGTATGACAGGTCATGTCAGCAGTATTCTTGTAGGTCGGTATGTTAGCATCTGTCAGCTTGCCCACGTTATTGGATAGGAACTTCAGATCGAGCACAGCTTTCCCTATGATGGCACTCAATCTCGTGTCCAAATCTTGGAGGTGGTCTAGATATGGTAGGAATACTCAACGTCGCCAATATATTTATAGGGTGTCTGCCTCCGCGTTGTTTCTCATGGTCTGCCTCCCACTTTGCCTTGGGACCGGTATCACTTTCCCAGTAGTGTTTGCCATCTCTTCCTGCTGTCGATAAATATGTCGTTTACCAGGTTGACTTCTTCGTAGGCCCGGAGAACATCCCGCATAGATCCCTGGACCAGTTTGAGACCCACTGTCTGCTCAAACATGCAGCGATGAATGCAAAGCTTGAGATCGCCCAGAGTAAGCCAAAAGGGTAGGCCAAATCAATCATTGTTTTTGAATTCCATTTGTTGCTAAGATTGCACGCACGTACACACAAGAACATCGACCCTGACACATGTTGTACTCATGCAAACATTCACAGGGATATAAATATAATATTGCAGTAAGTGTCAGCAGATTATGGTAGTAATAAAACTAATTATCACCACAACGTATTTATTCCTGTTGGTCTTACCGCAGCAGTGTAGTTGGCTGCTTCAAAATCTGATTAGACACGAATAACTTTAGTAAGCGCGTCCAATGCTGCGTTTCTTTACTCTACGGTAACCAGCGCGCACAAATACGACTCACTGGTTTAATAATGATGCAAGAGGAGACTCCAGACCACAATAAACTTAACTTGCTATCTGCCATATTATGTTATGCAATCGATAATAACAAACATATGTATTAAAGTGAGAACTTGACGTTTATCGTGGTCAGGCATTCATGACGTCATGTGAAGGCCATATCATTAACACCCGTAACATCAACTAAATAATTGTATCAGGGTCAACTGCTCAACTTACCGTCACCAGTCCCTTCCATGTTGCCGGCCAGCACTCTATAGACAAAGATAGATGCATGGTCAACCCCTCGTGGGCAACTATATCATACTGTGGCACGATGCCCTATTTTATACACATTTCCTGGATAACGCTAATTGGTAAACGACCTTGTAGAAAGTCCACCTAGGCGTGGGAAAAAACAATTCATGTTAATAATAATAAATAACTACTTATATTTCAGCTGACGCTTTGCGACTTCCTGTGTATGTTAGGACGCTTGATGTGAATACAAGCTAAAGCGGACACAAAATTCAAATTACACATTTATCTTTACCATCATTTGATACTTTTCGTGAGAATGGCCCGTATGTTTTTTTTTTGCTATGCCTAAATTAATAGAATATTCCATTTTTAAACAAATCTGAAGAAACATATTGTTGATGAATATTTCAGAGTGTTTATGTATATGAAAGAAATCACAATTCTGAGATCAAGACTAATTTATTTAATTAGAAATGTTGACCAGGGCCGAATATAACACTAGTATTAACATAACCTAGCACTAGGAATAGGGCCTAGATGCAGCTGACAGCTTAGCTAAAAAAAAACAACAACCTATTTTAGCATTAATATATAGTCACTAACTGAGACAGAGAGTTATAATTGCATAATGGCATGTTGAATAATCATAGTATTACAATGAGGAAACAAGTATATAAAGAACATACAGTTACAACATGTTTAATAAAAAAATACCAAAACAAGCAAACAATGCCGTGCCGGCGACAAGAATAGGCGATAATAGAACTAAACCGTTAACGCATAACTGTCAAAGTATAAATTTAACCGTAAAAAACTACTCATCTTAAAGTTGTTTTCGACATAAATCACCCTATTTCTATAAATACTATATTATGTATCAATAATTAAAATTAAGAAATTGTCAACCTGAAAAAAACGTATACAATAGAGAACCACATTTTTTAATATGTAAACTCGGCAGCCTCGTTCTGATTTTTCAAATAGTCGTTGTTGAGGGACAGCATTGATAATGTCAGTGAGGTCAAGAAGAGGTATAAATAGCCAAATCAAGCATAACATGACATAACTGCGATGCTATTTTTTTAATATTTCCCAGAATTCAGTTCCTGAAGAAGGCAACCGACGGAAACGTTAGTTATCTTTAATAGTTGTGTTAAAAAATATGATTTATGTTCAGAAACCACTGTAGTTACGTGGACGCGAGTGCCCGTGTGCGTTTTACTTCACACAGTGTGGTTGGAACATGCGCACTGGGTTTAGGCCGGACGCCCAATATGAGAAATGTGGCTAGAAAATGATTTGTTTTCAAAAAATCCTAGTGGCAACCTGTTCTTTATATCAATGGGTAGTCCTCATTTCGTAGCATCTCGGATAAACAGTTTTCTCATACATTGGTCAGTGTGACAAAATAATTTTTTACAAAAGTCATGCATAAACATATTTTTATACATCTAATATTACATTAATCGCTAGATGGCAGGACTGGTTCGATATATCGGTGGCAGTGCACTCGGTAAATACGCCACAGTTCAGTTTATCAGATGAAAATGTACGCAACTATTCATAATAATCAATACAAAAAGTAATCAAATGGCCACGTGATTTTTATACATTTAATGCGTCGTTTATTACCGCGCAGTGAGGCTTTTCGAAGACACTTTTTCTTTTAAGCTTTATGGCAATTAGCTTCGCTTTGAGAAACGTATTTCCACCGTTGAAGATTCGTACATTTCACTCAAAACAACTTTTTATCAATTTGCGTCCACTTGATAGATGAACTAACTGAAACTTATTTCGAATATCAATCCTATGCGCAAAAATTCTACATATTTTTTTAAACGGCTTATTATATTACTTAAGGCAACAACTACATCAACCAATAGTAATTCCTTGTCTCAAATATGTTTCTTCAGATTTCTTTGAAAATGACATATTCTATTAATTTAGACATAGCGGAAAAAATAAAGAAAAGTGTGTAATTTGAATTTTGTATCCGCTTTAGCTTGTATTCACATCAAGCGTCCTAACATACACAGGGAGTCGCAAAGCGTCAGCTGAAATATAAGTATAGAAATAACGTTTTTAATATGTATATTCATTGTTAATTGAAATGCTAAATTTTGCATCTTCAAAAATCATATCTCAAAAAGTACTTTACTGATCTTGAAACTTTTCACATTTCAGACACACTTCATTGAAACTCATACCACGCCCACGTTAATGAAAATTTTTCGTAATGCTACATAATTATATCAGCCACAACTATTTTCTAAATTTAACATTTAAAAAAACTTAATTTTATTGAATTGTACAATAGATTCCCTTAACCGTTGCCATAGCTGAATTAAAGCTGCGAATGTATTTTACAAGCAGTTACATTAAGGGTTTTTATATTATATTATATTATTATCCTATTATTCTATTCCAAATATGTACAGCCTACATCATGAAGTAGGTTGACGTAAATTATCTAGGCCGCCAAACAACATTATTATATCGATTTTTGTATGCCAGCATCATTCCGAGTACAAAACAAACAAATATTCTTCTGACGTTCACTCTTAAAAGACTCAACGTGACAATATTGCTGTGACCACTGTAGGCTACCTTACTTGTACCACGCTTGTCGAGAAGAACATTATAGTAACAAAAGGAAAATAAAAGGCCTAACAGAAAAAAATATTGTTGTAACTCACAAAAACATAGAAATATGTTCATATCCATTCAATGTATTAACCTATTTGCCTCTAGGGTTGCTAAACCATATTCTTTTAGACATTCTTCATGACAATGTCCCTCAGTCGACAGTATGATATCAAAACCTTTGTCCAATGTCAACGGTTTGATATTGGGTTGTATTCCTGGCACATGTAGTGGCATCTCTTACTGCCCCTGTTTTAACGTGATGTTGTCTTACAAATAAAATCAAGTCTACAGTTCCTCTATCATATCGACGTAATTATATGTACTAATCGTCTATATTATGTAATGGGAATTTAATTATGTAAAAAAGGTCAAGAAGAAATACTTGATAAAACAGGCTAATGGACAAACTGCTCGCAAGCAGACGGTATGGAGGGTATCTATTCATAAAACATGAAGAAGAATACACAAACTACAAAGATGCACTTAGCCTAGCTACAACTGAAATGAGAACATCCAAAAGAATCTTTGAACAAACATTGGCAGGTAATTTCGAAATGACAGCAAGAGTTTCTATGCCTTTTTAAGGAGTAAACGAGATAAGGTCGGACCACTGAAAAACAACAGTGAAAACATAATTTCCGATGGGTTTCAAATGAGCATTTTAGTTCAGTTTTAACAACAGAAGATTTCATCTCACTTCCAGTTCCAGTTAGAAAATATGAGAAAGATAAATCAAGTCATTTAGGGCAGTTATTTGTAACTCCTGAAATGATAGCAAAGAAAATATAGAAGATGAAAGTTAATAAATCACCTGGAATTGATGTAATACTACCACAACTGCTTAAGTAAATTGTAAAGCAAATTAGTACACCACTTATAAAAGTGTTTAACTTGTCAGTAGAAAATAGTTCCTTCAGAATGGACACAAGCAAACATAACGCCACTATTTTAGTAGCGATCCAGGAACAAGTCAGATAATTACAGACCAGAGCTTTTAACATCAGATGTATGCAAAGTAGAAACGTTAATTAGAGACCACATACCTCAAAAGCAAAGTCACATCTTGCCAATCTTTTATGTTTTTGGAAGAAATTACTGTGACTGCTAAACCGCTGTTAGACCGCACATAGAAATATGGTTTGTCTCTGAATCCTATCACTCGTTTCAATCAGATCACTCGTTTCAATCTGTGTTTTGTCCGGTGCGGTGAACCTTCAAGCAAAGTACACTGACGTTTCTCGTGTTTTGAAACCTCTTGTTGCACAAGACGTACAGGAAGAAGTTGATGGAATATGTGAGCTGCTCACAATCCAGCGTTATCTCCCGAAAGATAATGATCGCTGGGTCGTTCGACTCGAATATATTCTGTTGCCGGAAAAACGACACGAGGAGCGCGATGGCGACGGCATGACGAGCAAGACGAACGCTGCGTTCGTCGCTAGTAGCATTGCGCGTGCACCTTCCGCCTGCTCCTCCAAAGGGAAGTGACGGTGAACGAATTCAGGACGATCATTTCGATAGCGGGTACAATCGCATAGACGCTGAGGCTTCAAATGAGAACCCGTCCAACGAAAGCAGTTGAACCTGTCGATGTATAGAGTTGGGCACGCAGGATCCCTGGACTACTGACGTGTCCAGCAATACCCGGAAGGCGTTGTAGGCCCCGAAAATCAGCAGGTTAACGGCTATGCTGGCGTATACAATGCGTTTTGTGCATATTGTCTTCGTTCGCAGCGGAAAACAGACGGTGATGAAACGTTCAACGCAGATGAAGACCACGATCCACGAGTTCAACATCTTCGATGTACGATACGCCCAGAAGAACACCCTACAACCGATCACGTCGAAGGAGCGAACGTCGACCCCCATTAGGCTGCGAACCAGATGTTTGTTGTGAGTCGACACAAAGATGACGACCGTATCGGACAGGGCCAGGGCGATCAGGAAGACGCTGACGCACATGGATCGGAATTCCTTCGCCAACATCACAAGGTTGGTGAAAATGTTTCCACAAATGCCTGTTATGACCAGTATTGGTAGATCGACGTAGGACACGTACCGGATAGTTATATTCATCCCCGCTTTATCCCTGTCTTCATTCGCTGTTACATTGCTATGCAACGGTCGTTTATTTGTCTTTGTATCCGTCGTTAACTGCGTCCATTTTACTTCGTCAGTAAACGTTGACTTGTCATCTGTTAGAACCGGCGCATTTGTTTGGAGAACGGTTGTTGTTCCCCTCTCGTTGATGCCGCTGCACGGAGTGATACGACTAGTTGTCGACTCAAGCCAGTTTGACGTGACTTCTGTCGAAAGACTACGACAGGCAGTCAGCAGGACACACGTGAGGAAAACCACGACTTCACCCATCGCAAGCGGTCGATGTAATAACATACTCAGCGCAGCTGTGTCGACTACATAATTGAATAATATAACATTTAAGATTGACAGTGCCTGTCGGAATCGCAGTAGGGCTTATACGCTAATAATATTAACATAAATTGATTTTGCGTATTTTTTACTAGTAGTTAATGCAAAAGAAAGCAACATCGTTCGTGCATCGTATAATCTATCTATGTTAGCGCGTCAGGTTACCCCGTACGTCCAACCAATCACGCTTGGATGCTTATTGCTGACAGAAATTACAGCAAAACACTCACGTACTTACTACACCCTCTCTGTCTCTCTCGCTCGCTTGCTCGCTCGCACGCACGCACGCACGCACGCACGCACGCACACACAGACACACAGACGCACACACACACACACACACACACACACACACACACACACACACACACACACACACACACACACACACACGCACAAACACACACACACACACACACAAACACACACACACACACACACACACACACAAACACGTTGTGTTATTTACATTATGACAATGTAGCCTATAGTATCGCCTCGTACGAACATGATTTATTATTATCAAACAGCTACATATGATGGTAAACAACAATTGAACGTCCTATTAACAACAACGTGTTCAAGTGTTCATGGTCCGTCTTCTTGGCACTCAACTAACACCATCTTGTCTATTATGACAATTTGTGTTGTTGCTTCGCCACCAAGTGCCCCACATCTTGCTGCAGATTTGAGTGCGTCGTCGAACTGACCGTCAGTTAGCTGCGTCTTCTACTTGCATTTAACGAAATTCATCTTCGAGAACAGCTGCTCACACACGTACGTAATTCCGAACAGACTGGCAATGATCGTGGCGTGTCTGATCAATGCAAGGAACTGTTCAGTCGGCAAATGCATTCGATATAACTAATGTCACCTCCTTGAATGTCGCTTTCAGTGATGCAAAGCATTGTACTTTGATGAGCCTCATTTGCACAGCTTCCGGTGCACCGTCGACTTCCACCTGGATCGGATTGGAGAATAACAGCAACTCCCCGCTGCGAGCCCTGAGATCGATAAATCGATTTGCAAACTCCCGTCGATGTAATTCAGCGAACGCAACATAAGTTTCCGGACTTGCCAGTTCGTTTTTCATCAGTGTTTGGAAATGTACATAGTTGGCATTCCGCAGTTGTGTCTCACACAGACGCAAATTCATCTCGAACGCGAAGACTAACTGGAAGAGTTCGTTGATGTGATATTCCTTTCCTTTGAGTTGGGCATGCAGCTGATTCAGGTGATCCGTGACGTCAACAAGGAAGGCAAAGTCGCACATCCATGTTGGATCCGCGAATTCGGGTATTTCTGTACCTTTTTGCTCCATGAACGGGGGACCAGAAAGGTATTGCGGATCTCATACGGAGTTCATACACGAGGTGCACCATGGCAGGAACAGGAACAGAAAGAGGAAATATTTTTGTGACCCAATGGCATATCAAAACAGTATTCAATACAGAAACCACACAATATATTACATTCAAGTTTACAAAAACCGAAGTGGTGAGGATATAATGTACGGTCTGAAGACGTAAGATAATGTCATATAAGGGACGGGAGGCTTCTACTGAGATTAACTTTATTCGCTGTCGTAGGAGTCACCCTGTCAATTAGTTTCAACGACTTATAATAATAATTATGTTTATTGTCTCAAATAACATAAATTCATGTACATACAAACAATCAGCCGATCAACTGCTAAACACATTTAAGACAATGGAAAAGAAGCAAATTGCTTATGTTTCCTTTTTCAATTATAAATTAAATATATTATGCGCCACGATGTCTATTCTTTAATAATAAATAAAAAAAAAATCACAAGTGATTCCTAATACAAGTATACCACATTTGTCTAATCAATAACTTGTTTGTTATAAGATATGATAAAAAGGTTACCACAAATAAGTCATTCACATATAATAATACATAGGACTATTATACTAAATTATACTGGTACATCACAATTGACTAGAGTAGTCTTGTTCGTAGGTTCCCCATATGTAGTGTTTCACTGTCTTTTTAAAAATATAAGTAGACGTACAATCATCCAAGTGGTTCTTTTTAACAACAGTATTCCATAATTTGGGACCAACATATGCCAGTGTATTTTGTCTGGTGTTGGTTTTACAGTATGGTATTTTGTAAACTGTTTCTTGTCTCATGTTATAACTGTGTAAAGTAGTATGATGTGTAAGCATGTCATTAAATATATTTGGTAACATACCCCTATTATGTTTATACATTAGCACGCAGCTTATATATTTGTTTAGTTGATAAATGTTCATAATTTGATATGTCTTGAATAAAAACTGTGTGTGGTTTCTAAATCCAACATGACTAATTATTCGTATTATTCTTTTCTGCAATATATGAATTTTAGATAAATATATTGTTGGGGCTCTTCCCCATACTACATTACAATAAGTAATATATGGGTAAATAAATGTATAATATAGGTTAACCAATGTCTTCTTGGTCAGTTTGCTCTTTACCTTTTTGATAATGCCTATGCTCTTAGAAATTTTATTGCATATGTACTTTATATGGTTACTCCAGTTGATTTTATTATCTATTATCACTCCCAAAAATGGCGTATGATTAACAGTGTCTGTTTCTATTATTTCTTATACTAGGAATACTGCTAAAGGTCATTGTACATGTTTTTTTTTATTCAGTGAGAGTTTATTAGTTTTGAGCCAAAGTGATAGCTTTTTTATTTCAACATTTAAATCTTTTTCCATTTTTTGCAAATCTTTCCCTTGGATAAAGATGTTAGTATCATCTGCATACATAATGGGAAAGGTGATCTGAGAAACAGCACCTAAATAATTTATATATATAAGGAATAGTAAGGGTCTTAATATTGATCCTTGTGGTACTCCACATGTTATATTTTTGAGAACAGAATTGATTCAATTAAATTTTACTGTTTGTTGTCTTCCATACAAATAACTTTGAAACAACTGGAGCGCTATTCCTCTGATTCCATAATGATCAAGTTTTCTTAATAGGATATCATGGTTAACAATAACAAATGCTTTAGCAAAATCTAAAAATAGTCCAATTACATGTTCTTTTTTGTCTATTGCACTGGTTATTTTGTCAATTAGTACTGTTAGAGCCATATACGTTGAATATCCTTTTTTAAATCCAAACTGGGAGTTTGACAAAACATTGTGTTTAACTATATATTTATTTAATCTATTATATATTAATCTTTAAAAATCTTTGAAAATACTGGTAATATAGAAATAGGTCTATAGTTTTTAATTAGTGTAGCATCACCTTTCTTAAAAATGGGCACTACATTAGCTATTTTTAGTTCATCTGGTACATATCCTTTATCAAATGATAAATTTATAATGTGGAATAATGGCCCTATCATACCAGAGTAAGTATGTTAGCCGGAACTACAGTTTTTCAATTTCTCTATAATTATCCTTATCTCATCTGTGGTACAGGTGCTAAAAAGATAGAGCTTTTATAAATTCCATCAAGATAATCGTTAGGCTTTTCTGTGACGAATGGTATTTCATTAGCTAATTCTGATCCAACGGTCGTGAAATACTCATTGAATTTATCAGCTATTAATTGCTTGTTTTGTGTTAAGTTACTATTGATTAAGAACTCTTGGCTACATGAAAATGTTGTCCTCTTGCTTATGATTTCCCTTATCACATGCCAAGCTTTTATCAAGTTGGTCTTGTGCTTATCAAACTCCTTCTGGTAGTGATGGTTTTCCGTAATATTAATAAGTTGCCTTAATTTGTTTTTGTATCTTTTATAATTAATTTAATTGAACACTGTTGGTTTTCTCAAGAAAAACATATATAGTTTGTATTTTGTTTTTATAGAATTCCTAAACCCTTTGGTGATCCATACTCTATGTTTCCCTTTCCTTGCCTTTTTTTCAGCTGGGGAAATGATTTATCATATGCCAGTGAAATTATTTTTTAAATGAATATAACTTTTTTGGGGATCTTCAGATGCATAAACATCATTCCAACATATTGTATCTATTATACTTTTGAATGAGGCAATGGTTTGATCATTATATATTCTGGTCTCTATCGTTAGATCATCTTTTATATCATTATTCAGCTTAGGTAGTAGAAATATTGGTAAGTGATCAGAAATTTCTGTATATAATATTCCATGCAGTTGATTATATTCACCAAGTATATCATTACTGTATATATTGTCTATTAATGTGGCTGTAGTTGGTGTTATTCTAGTGGGCTAAAATCACCCACTGTTTATTTTCAATTTTTAGCGAATGTATAATTTTAACGATTTGTTCTGTAAAAGCATTGATATTTGTATTGGTGGTCTTTAAACTACACCAACCAATATTTTCTTTTTGTGTTTCTTGAACTGAGACTTGACTTCAACAAAAAGACATTCTTTGTGTTCAGTCATACTATTAATGTCTGGCCTTTCTACGTAATCATATGATCTGTGATGTGAGATACATAGATACTCCTCCTCCTTTTCTGGAAGGTCTTGTAAGATGAATACTTCTGTATTCTGGTAATTCGTAAATCTATGAGGTTTCGTTGTTTAACCATGTTTCACTTAACGCAATTATCGAAAATTGTGGATCTATCAATGTTAGGTAGTTGCTCAGCTTGTCAATATTTTTCGGTATACTTCTAATATTCAGATGCATTAAGGAAAGTCCTATAGTATGTTGCATTTTATGATTTCATTGATATCATTCTCAAGGTAGTATTTGGTAGTAAGTGCAGTGTTGCTTGTTGCAAGGAGATTGCAAACAGGATCTAAATCTCCCATGTTAAGGTTACTGTTTTCATAGTTAAACTCATCATCTGGAGATGATGCCATTCTAGTTAAGTGACTCGTTTCAGTTATTATTGACTATATATATATATTTATACTCCTGTGGTAAACGTAATGATTTTCAAACATATTAACAGCATACATTGTTGTGTGGCTACTCGCATATAGTACTAATATTAATTCATTAGTAAGATGTAACGTGATTAAAAAAATATAATAATAACATAATTAGATAGGGTACAAGTCAATGGGTCTGGCAGAAGCAGGTGATTTCTAGCCTATTCAATGTATAGCATCAGAATAATGTCATTGCATACAAGTTTCAGTTGAGAATTGATGATACACACGTTGCACACAGTAAATATCTAGGCATTGTACAGTAGATCTTCAACATGTATCACTACAGTGTCGTATCACAACGAGTTGACGACTACTCACGGTAATGTCTACAGATTCTACTGTTGATCTTCAACGTGTATCACAACAGTGTCGTATCACATCGAGTTGACGATACACGACTACTCACGATAATGTCTAGAGATTCTTCTGTTGATTTTCAACATGTTTCACAACAGTGTCGTATCACAACGAGTTGACGATACACGATTACTCACGATAATGTCTAGAGATTCTTCTGTTGATGGTAATGTCTAGAGATTCTTCTGTTGATCTTCAACGTGTATCACAACAGTGTCGTATCACAACAAGTTGACGATACACGACTACACAGGATAATGTCTAGAGATTCTTCTGTTGATCTTCAACATATATTACAACAGTGTCGTATCACAACAAGTTGACGATACACGATTACTCACGATAATGTCTAGATATTCTTCTGTTGATTTTCAGCGTGTATCACAACAGTGTCGTATCATAACGAGTTGACGATACACGACTACTTACGATAATGTCTAGACATTCTTTTGTTGATCTTCAACATGTACCACAACAGTGTCGTATCATAATAAGTTGACGATAAACGACTACTAACGGTTATGTCTAGATATTCTTCTGTTGATCGTCAACGTGTATCACAACAGTGTCATATCACAACTAGTTGACGATGCTCGACACTTATAAAAAAGAAAATCCTTAGTAATATCAGTTCATCATTACTACAAAAGAAATAACAGTTTTGGATTACTAATTTTTCAATATATGTTTTCATATAATAATGCTTGATATAAATTGTGAAACCACGTAAACTGTGTGTGGTGATCTTTTCTTTTAATTAGTCAGGTGCATTATTTATGGTGTATGGCAAACTGCACCTTAGACTTCGCTTAGCAAATTCATGGTGTACCCTGATTATATGTATGTTATATTGACCACGTGTATTAAAGTTGTCAATGCATTTGTTTTGATAAACTGGTAAGTTTTGCAGGTAGACATGTAGTGTATTGTGTGAAACGTTATGATATAATGTTTTTAGAGTATGTTCTACCTTTAATAATTTAAGTCTTTTGAACAATGGATCGGTATGAGCATTATATTTGCTTAAACATATAATTCAGACGGCTGTTTTTTTAAATTTTAATTCTATCTATAGCCCCAGGCAGTTAGGCCATAGTTTAGGTGACAATACCAAAGTGTTGTACAACACAATCTTTACATTAAGAGATAAAAATCGTTTGAGTTTATTTAAGGCACCTATTGTCCTGGAATACCTAGTTGAAATTTGGTCAATGGGCATTTGCCAGTTTAACTGTTTATTAAAACTGAACCCTAGGAAATATCTAGGAAATCTCTATCAATATTTGAATTATCTCTTCTACATGAAAGGCTCATATCATCGGTGTGCGTAATAAAGTTTAATTTTGGACTAGATTGGGCAGTCATTAATGTAAATGATAAATAGCAAAGGGCCTAGAACTGAACCTTGAAGTACGCCTGTTGAGATATTAACCATTTCTGATTGAACTTCCTCGATTTCTACGTACAGTTTAATATTTGATAAATAAGTGTTGAGTATATTTAAAGATTGTATGGGAAGATACCGGTAGAATGTTACTCCCTCTACAGAAAATGGTATAATATTTCAATCCGCTCAATTTGGAAAAGGGTATCTTTTGTTTTCGGCATATATCTAAATTTTGTCTAGGGTGGGTCAGTTAGATACACTAACAAGGATGGTATACATACAATGTATTAAGTGCCCCCCCATGTTTGTCTCACTCTATCTGATCACTCGTTTCAACCAGTGCTGTATCTTGTCCGGTGTGGCGAACCTTCGCGCAAAGCACATTGACGTTTCGCCTAAACACGTCTCGAAACCTCTTGTTGAACAAGACGTACTGGAAGAAGTTGACGGAATAGTTAAGATGCTCGCAATCATTGGTGATCTCCCGAAACACAACGACCGCTGGATCGTTCGCGTAGAACAGATTCTTTTACCGGACAAAACGATAAGAGATGCGCGATGGAGATGGGCATGACGAGCAAGACGAACGCTGCGTTCGTCGCCAGTAGCATTGCCGTCATTTGCGACACTATCTTGCTAGAGAAATTCTGACAAGTACTCAGTGCGTGCACATTCCGCCTGCTCCTACAAACGTATAGGCGTTGATGTTCAAACGAAGAAGTTTCCTGGACTATTGACGTATCCTGCCATTCCAGGAAGGCGTTGTAGGCCCCGCAAATCAGCAGGGTAACTGTTGTGCAGGCGCATACGACGCGCTTTGTGCTTATCGTCGTTAGCAGCGGAAAACAAACGGCGATGAAACGTTCACCGCAGATGAAAACTACGATTCACGAGGTCAACATCTTCGACGTACGATACGCCCAGAAGAACACCCGACAACCGGTCACGTCGAAGAAGCGAACGTCGACCCACATTAGGCTGCGAACCAGATATTTGTTGATAGACGACACAAAGATGATGACCGTGTCGGACAGGGCCAGGGCGATTAGGAAGACGCTGACGCACATGGATCGTAATTCCTTCGCCAACATCACACGGATGGTGACAATGCTTCCACAAATGCCTTTTATAAAGACAACAGGTAGAACAGCGTCAAAAACGCACCGAATAATCATCTTCAACCCCGCTTGATCCCCGACGTCATTCGCTGTTATATTGCTTTGTGACGCTCGTTTATTTGCGTTTGCATCCGTCGTTAACTGCGTCCATGTTCGCAGTAAATAAACGTTGAGTTTTCATCGGTTAGAACCGGCGCATTTGTTTGGAGAACGGATGCTGTTTCCCTGTCGTTGATGCCGCTGTGCGGAGAGATACGACCAGTTGCCGACTGTAGCCAGTTTGACGTGACTTCTGTCGAAAGATTGCGACAGGCAGTCAGCAGGACACACGTGAAAAAATCACGACTTTACCCATCGCAAACGGTCGATGTAATAAAACATTCAGCGTAGCTGTATCGGTTAAAATTTAATTAATAACATAACATTCACAGTTTCTGTCCGTGCCTGCCGGAATCACACAATACGCTAATAATATCATTTGTTAATATTAAATGTTAGATTTGTGTTGTGTAATACCAATAGCAGAGTAAACAGATACGTTAATAAAAATTACTTAATCACGTTCCAATCTCGGATTGAATGAAAGCGTATCGGATGAGGAGCGATCCCAATTGATTATATGTGCGATTCCCATCAGTAATTAATGCAACATCACTACGGCGAGTGCAATCCAGAGTACAGAGCTGGCAATCGTCGCCCACTCTGGACAACGGATAATTCTCAAAGAGGCAATCGGTGAATTAATGTTCACCGAGGCATAATCGACGACGCTGGTGATGAAATAACGCGGCGAAATAATCGTCTCTTGAATCAACAATAATGCACCGACAATTATTGTCCTTATGCGTCGAAACTCTTGACACGAAACATGGGTATGATCACATTACCTTACTCGGTGAATGTATTCTGTTCCAACGAACATTATTTCAATAGTAGTTGCACCAACACACCCCAGTATCAAACATTAAAATGAAATAATACCATACACAAATTCTATAGTATTAGAATCAATACACACATAATGATGGTGTACCCCAACATGCATCGGGAACAAGATTTATGACAGAAAGCACATTACAAATTTCCTTTATCTCAACATATTGTCGAATGTGAGAACAAAAACATATTTACTTAAACACTAACCTGTCACCGACACGAATCAACAAATGCTACTATATCTCAATATATCTTTGCTCCATCGTAATTAAACGTGAACACAAGGATACAAAATAACAGTATACAACGAGTTTTCCAATGATACCAAACATGACAACATTTCGTTTATCTGTCAATCCGTTGAAACAAACATTCTTTGAACAAACATTGCCAAGAGTTCCTATGCCTATGTTAGGCAAGGATTATACGAGATAAGATTGGACCACTGGACAACAATAGTGGAAACATAATTTCAGATGTGTTTCAAATGGTAGATGTCCTGAATCAGCTCAGTTGTTATCACATTTCAGTTTACTTCCAATTCCAGTTAATAAATATGAGAGGATTAAATCAGGTTATTTAAGGCACTTATTTGTAACTCCTGAAACGAAAGCAAAGAAAACTAAGAAGATGAAAGATAATAAATCATCTGGATTTGAAGGAATACTACCACAACTGCGTAAGGAAATTGTAGAACAAATTAGTACACCACTTGCAAACGTGTATAACTTGTCACTAGAAGACGGAAATGTGGAATGGACAAAAAGACATTTGTAGAAACCCGGACACTAGCATACAACCGTCAAGACTGGAGACGACTTGTGCAACGTTCATTGCAGCAGCGCCCCTACGACCCAGGCGGGTTACGGCATCAGTACAGAAGCAGTAACATAAGACAGCTTAGTTTCTTAATAATGGAAACAAGCAAACGTATCGCCATTATTTAAGAATGGATCGAGGAATAAATCAGATAATTACAGACCACTGCATTTAACATTAGATGTATGCAACTAATTAGAAAGGTTAATTATAGACCAAATACCTCAACAGTAAGTTCAACAGCCAATCTCGTATGTTTTGGAAGAAATTACTATGACTAATACACCGCTCTTATAAATACGTAGGTGATAAATCCACCTGTAGAAATGTAGTTTGTCTCTCCAAATCCTATCACTCGTTTTAATCTGTGTTTTGTCCGGTGAGGTGAACCTTCGCACAAAACACATTGAAATGTCGCCTGAATACGTCTCGAAACCTCTTGTTGCACAAGACGTACAGGAATACGTTGATGGAATAGTTGAGTTGCTCGCAATACAGCGTGATCACTCGAACGACAACGATTAACGGATCGTTCGACTCGAACAGATTCTGTTGCCTGAAAAACGAAACGAGGTGCGCGATGGCGACGGGCATGACGAGCAAGACGAACGCTGCGTTCGTCGCCAGTAGCATTGCCGTCATCCGAAACGCCATCTTGTCGGAGGAATTCTGGGAAGCACTCTGCGCGTGCACCTTCCGCCTGCTCCTCCAAAGGGAAGTGACGGTGAACGAATTCAAAACGATCATTATGACAGCGGGTACAATCGCATAGGTGCTGAGGCCTAAAAGAAGAGCACTTCCAATGAAAGCAGTTGAACCTGTCCGATGTATGGAGTTGGGCACGCAGGTTCCCTGGACTAGTGACGTGTCCAGCCATACCCGGAAGGCGTTGCAGGCCCCGCAAATCAGCAGGGTAACGGCTATGCTGGCGTATGCAATGCGCTTTGTGCATATCGTCTTCGTTCGCAGCGGAAAACAGACGGCGATGAAACGTTCAATGCAGATGAAGACTACGATCCACGAGCTCATCATCTTCGATGTACGATACGCCCAGAAGAACACCCGACAACCGATCACGTCGAAGGAGCGAACGTCGACCCCCATTAGGCTGCGAACCAGATGCTTGTTGAGGGTTGACACAAAGATGACAACCGTATCGGACAGAGCCAGGGCGATCAGGAAGACGCTGACGCACATGGATCGGAATTCCTTCGCGAACATCACACGGATGGTGACAATGTTTCCACAAATGCCTGTTGTGACCAGAATGGGTAGAACGACGAAGGACACGTGCCGGATAGTAATCTTCATCCCCGCTTTATCCGTGTCTTCATTCGCTGTTACATTGCTTTGCAACGGTCTTTTATTTGTATTTGCATCCGTCGTTAACTTAGTCCATTTCACTTCGTCAGTAAACGTTGAGTTGTCATCGGTTAGAACCGGCGCGTTTGTTTGGAGAACGGTTGTTGTTCCCCTCTCGTTGATGCCTCTGTGCGGAGTGATACGACCGGTTCTCGACTCAAGCCAGTTTGACGTGACTTCTGTCGAAAGACTACGACAAGCAGTCAGCAGAACACACGTGAGGAAAACCACGACTTCACCCATCGCAAGCGGTCGATGTAATAACATACTCAGCGCAGTTGTGTCGACTACATTATTGAATAATATAACATTCACGATTGAGTGTGCCTGCCGGAATCGCAGTAGGGCTTATACGATAATAATATTAACATAACTTGATTTTGTGTATTGTTACTAGTAGTTGCAAAAGAAGGACACACCATTAGTGCATCGTATTATATATCTATGTTAGCGCGTCAGTTTACCCCGTACGTCCAGCCAATCACACTTGGATGCTTATTGCTGACAGAAATTACAGCAAAACACTCAAATACTTTCTGCACCCTCTCTGTCTCTCTCGCTCGCTTGTTCGATCGCTCGTACGGACGCACGCACGCACGCACGCACGCACGCACGCACACACACACACATACGTTGTCGTATCTACATGATTTTTCATGTCCAGTTCACTCCACCCTGGCTTCGTCCATTCTTTAATATCGTCCTCCTTCATCTTTTATTATTATTTTTTTTAAATAACAAGTCAAGGTATAATAAACACTCATGTGTATTGCAGCATATTGTATATTAAAAGTATATTTTATCCAACAGCAAGTATATTTCTAGCAGCTACGACGTATTTACATTATTTTCTCTGTGTGGTATTGCAACACGCAACACACTAATCTGGGCACTTTGCTGGCTGGCTCAAAGTAGTGCTTCGTTTATGTCATGTTTTCTAAATCTTGGATAACATTTTTATAAACACTATTTTATTAGCTTCTAGTAGATATGTCAAAAGAGTGCACCATTAATTCAAGCGAACTTATAGATTCTAGGTGAACCTGAAATTAATATATTTTAATAAATAGCGGTATCCACTATACATAGCCTTAGCGCCTACTAAACTATTATACTCACGAGCGGAACTTTCGTGTCGTGTCTTCGGCGGTCTATATTCGTGCGTACTTCACTTAAAACCACATTTCTAACAGTTGTTGTTGCACAAATTTGAAGGAATATGTATTATACATTTATCGTATAGATATCATACGGAAAAATGTGTTCAGGTTTTTGTTAAAACGGCATGAAACATTACGACGAAAGGATTTTACTGCCACCTGTAAACTACAAAATATATCTCGAAAAATGCATTACCGATTTTGATTTTATTTTCACATTTCAAGTTCTCGTGTCATTATCCATATGATTAAAATATAAGATAATAAAGTTTGATATAAATTGCGAAAACACGTAAACCGTGTGTGGTGATCTTGTCTTTTAATAAGTCAGGTGCATTATTTATGGTGTATGGCAAACTGCACCTTAGACTTCGCTTAGCAAATTCATGGTGTACCCTGATTATATGTATGTTATATTGACCACGTGTATTAAAGTTGTCAATGCATTTGTTTTGATCAACTGGTAAGTTTTGCAGGTAGACAGGTAGTTTATTGTGTGAAACGTTATGATATAATGTTTTTAGAGTATGTTCTACCTTTAGTAATTTAAGTCTTTTGAACAGTGGATCGGTATGAGCATTATATTTGCTTAAACATATAATTCGGACGGCTTTCTTTTGAAGTTTTTAAATTCTATCTATAGCCCCAGGCAGTTAAGCCATAGTTTATATGACAATGCCAGAGTGTTGTACAACACAATCTTTATATTAAGAGATAAAAATCGTTTGAGTTTATTTACGGCACCTATTGTCCTGGAATTCTTACTTGAAATTTGGTCGATGGGCCTTTGCCAGTTTAACTGTTTATTAAAACTGAACCCTAGGAAATTGAATTCATATACTGTATCAGTATTTGAATTATCTCTTCTAAGGGTCGTGTCATCGGTATGCGTAATAAAGTTGATTTTTGGACTAGATTGGGCAGTCATTAATGTAAATGATAAATAGCAAAGGGCGTAGAACTGATCCTTGAGGTACGCATGTTGAGATATTAACCATTTCTGATTGAGCTTCCTCAATTTCTACGTACAGTTTAATATTTGTTAAATAATTTTTGAGTAGATTTAAAGCTACTCTTTTACACCATAAAACTCTAACTTATCTATTAATATTGAGTGGTCCAATGCTTTCGACGGTCCAAATAAATATTCATAGGTATGTCATTATTATCCTTTATCAGATTCTGTCAATATCCTATCAATTAATTCTAGAGCGTCAAATTCCGTCGAACGTTCGTTTGTAAATCCATATTTGTTATCGTACATAAGCTTTTAAGAAAGAATCGAGCTGGTTGTACAAACAAAATTTCGATTACTTTTGAAATTACAGGAAGATTGGTCTGTAGGTTTTTCTAAATTGGTATTAATTTGAAAATTTTAAGATTATATGGGAAGATACCCGTAGATAATATTTGGCTTGTGATTAAATTTAAAGATTTGGTCAAAACAGCTTTAACTGACTTTACTGGCCGTGAAAAAATCCCGTCAAATCCGCAAATTGTTTTTGGGTGCATATTATATATTGTTTTGGGTATTATTTCTTTCTTTCTTTGTGTTCTAGAAAGAATAACATTAATTGTTTTCCACGTTTGTTACGTTATTTTTGAAATTGTTAAAACATGACTCGTAATGCATGCCTCTTTATGGATGGTATCATAGGTCGTCATATTGGTGCGAATTACAAAGTATTCTGGTGATTCGGGTAGAGTCATTTTGAGGGTCTTATGTAACTTGTCTGTATTGAATGGATTTGAGCAGACCTAACGTAATCTTGGTGGATTTCTTTTCTTTGTATTTTTTATTTAACTAATTTATATGGCATATGTTTATGATTTGCACGTTTAATTATGTTATGTAGTGTATCATAGTTAATAGTTGGGTTTGCATCAGGAAATTGGTCAAGGTTGTTGTAAATATTTGATGATAAAACCTCCTGTTTAAATTTAGATATTGCATCAAAGTTGTGTACGCTAATTGTTATATATCTTGGTAAAGGTTCTGTTTTGGAAATTGTATTTAAAAGGTGAAGTATGGTTGGTGGTTTGATAATTGTTTAGTTAAAATGCCTGATTTATGCTTTATTGTAGATTTAGTTAGTTTACAAAATAGGTTATCAATTATGGTTTCATTATTTCTTGAGAGCCTAGTTGAGAGTGTGATAAAGGGGTAAAAGTTATATAATACTATATTATCAAAAAATTATTCTTTTTTGTTTATTTTCAAAAGGTTTATATTGGAGTCTCCTGCAATAATAACATCTGAGTTTGTTTTGTCAAATGACGATATGATAGGTTTGAATTCGGCAAGGAACTGTTTATAATGTTCGTTAAGGTATCTTTGGGGCCTCAAAATGCAATTATGTTATTTTATCTTTTGAAAGCCCACCACCAGTTATTTTAATAACTTGACCTTCCTAATTGTCAAACTGATTTAGAGATAATATTAATTTTTAGCTAAATGTTTTGCTTAAATAAATAAGCAGCCCACTTTTATTGCTACAGGATTTGCCTTGTGCAATTCAGTGGTATTTATCAAGTTGTAAGTGACACATATCATTCTCGGAAAGCCAGCATTCCTGAAAACATATTAAGCTAAATTTAAAGTTTATCAGGCTAAATTCTTCTAGGAATGCTTCTATTTCACTATGTTTAGCATTGAGTGATGCTACCTTTGTGCATGGCATCTCAAAACGTTCGTTGTGTCTTTCTGCCAGTAACTTAAAATTATCAAGATCATAATCAGGTGATTGAGGTATTGGTTGAATATTCTCATCAACTGTAATATAAAAAATAAAGAACTACGGTTAGTATCTCCTAGAAAATTAATAAATGATTCATCATCATCCATTATTTGGATACATAATTCTGGTTAAGAAATATGCAATTATATCTGATTGTCTGCTCCACATATAATACATTTAACATGTAGGATACAATATAGAGCCAGCATGTATATTGTGCTACGAATCACCATAAATGTCTTTGTAATAGCATGGGAATAGTACATACGAGTATTGATACAAACATTATTATTTGGGATTAACAAAAGCAAAACAAATATAATATAAAGAAACATGCGTACAACAGATGTCATCGAAGTACCGAGATTAATGGTGACAAAACAAATCGCAATACAATGGTGAGATAGGACTACCAATCATACTAACAATCACAGTTGCACATTAGATTATATATGTACATACACCTATCAGGCATAGTCGTGATATACGTCCCCCAAATAAAAAAAAAATATTATTATACGTGATACCATTTCAAAACTTAAAAGTCCATAAACATTCATAAAATAAATCATCATTTTGATGTCACAGTAACATAAACAAACACAAGTAACAGCGTATGCTAACATTTTCTTTTAGTTTAAATAATTTGAATGTTGCGAATTATGTGAAACCATTTACATTATTATGTGTCAGGTGACCATATATAAAAATATTTTATCAGCATTAATTAGCAAAACAAATAAGTTTTTAAACACACTAATACGGGTTATGCACTAAATATTCATTTATTAATTAATATTAATTAATTAATTGGTGCTGCTAGAACAAGTCTGACATGGTTTCAGCATATTCAAAGAAAATTCAAAAGAACTGATGTAAAGATGAAAACATACTAAATATGATGTCCAAAAATAATAATACACATTGCAATTTGATAGCTTAAAAGTAATATAGCAGAGACCGAAATATAATATATTAGCTAGATAGCTATAAATTGCAGCTATTATTTTAAACATATTTTACTATAAAACAACAGTTTTATGTACCATGATACTGTTTGTGGAGGCCAGCAATAACCAATTTACTAAAATATATGCATAATAAACTAAAATGTAATACTTTGCAAGAGTTAAGCTATTAAGAACAAGAATATTGGGAAATACAAATTTAATATTTAGCTAGAAAATAAACAAAGTGTACAATACTTAAACGGTACGGATGCATTTGCAGATAAGACAGACACAATTATATGTATAATTAATAATAACAAAGAGAATTATGTCAGCATAACACGGAATTATTAAATTAATGTAATATTAAATCAAACAATAACACAGGGAAAAACAATTCCAGACAATTTACCTAAGTCGATTCAATGTCCTTAATAGATCTGATTTTTTGTACTGTTGTCCTTTACAAGACACTTTCCATTGAAAGTCCAACAGTCCGAGATTTGGTGTAGTCTCTTTAGGGTATGGGTGTCATATGCCAGAGCAGATCATCGAGTGGCTCCTCGACTTAGCCAGCGTACTTCGCAATGGTACAGCAGATCTTGGGACTGTGCGTTCATCTCAGCCAGTAGATGCTGAAACTGCCTTTGGTTTAGGCCACGAGCGCGAGCGAAGTTCACGGTCTTAACGACAACGCTCATAACGTTCTGCATTTCAACTGATTTGCCTCACAGGTTTTCTTGGTGAATGATGTAGTGGGACCTGAAAAGCTTCCCAGTGATATCTGCATCTTGTCGAACCTTTTCCACCAGCGAAACCACTGCGGTAGTTCTTCCGACCATGGACGGTGCACAGTCTGTTTTGTCATCCCAAACAGTTTTTTCTGGCTTCCGTCCGACGTCGTTCGTGGCTACTTGTACCGCCTCTAGCACATCTGCGCCAGTTGTCTTCTCCTTGAGTGGTACGGGTCGTACGAACTCTTCTTTTATGAGAAACTTCTGATCGACTCCCCGTACAAAGACTGTCAGTTGTGCAGTGTCCTGCTTATCCGTGTTCTCGTCGAGTGCTAGCGAGCAACACTCGAACGCCTCGGCTCGATCTCGCAGTGTTGCCTTCACATCAGCTGCGAGATCCTCGATATGTCGCGTGACCGTCCTCGCAGACAAACTGACGGCTTCGAAGATGCTTTTCTTTTATGGACGTACGACATCTACAACAGCCAGTAGACAGTATTTAACAAATTCGAAGTCTGTGAACGGTTTCAGTCGTGATGCAATCAGTCGGCTAACCTCGACGTTGTTCTCCGTCTCCGTTTTTCTCTTGGTGAAGACGAGCTGTTGCTCCATCAATGCGCTGCAAAGATATATATTATAGCTATCTAAACGTACACATTTAAAAAGTGTTCCAAATCACACCAGGGATGTATGCCTAGTATTTGTTAATAGGACAATTGGCAGGTACTGTGTTAAAACTAACCACAGAGAGCATTATGAATAATAAAACAACGTAATTCACATAACATATAAAGTTGGTCGGTCTTCGTAATTAATATTTAAAAGCATACCTTCGCAATGCTGCGAGCTTTTCTGCCCTACGATATCCGGTGTATTCTCTATACGTCTTCGCATGTTTCGTGTCCTAATGCAATTTGATATTGTCTTCTTTGTTAACGGAAACAATTGCATATCACACACGTTGGTTTACTTTTAAACTTCTCGAAGAAATATTTAATCGCCTAAATCTCATTGAATGCGCGGCATTCTGCATCATTCTGTTCACCATTTAGCAGACGACGAACGTTATTCCAAACAACAGGTCATCGCTCAGACCTTTGAATTGATTAATATTTAAAGGAAGTTGAGTTGCAATATATGTGATTTGTCAACGATAGGTTGGGTGGGACAGAACCCTATTATGTATTTTATTTTATATATCCATATTACCGGCGTGGACCAACCGCTGGCTTATTTCCGAGACAATGTACATACGATCGCTAAATTACACTTTGCCAACATGCTGCGTTCGTCCCTACAGTAGATTGTGGAAACCAGACGAGCTCCCACATCAAGAGGCAATTCCAGGAAATAAACATAATTACCCGCCCGTCGGACCATTCTCATGAGTCGTAATAATAACGACGTTTCAAGCAACAAATACAAGTTTCGTTTGCCGATATACCAAGAGTACTTATGTATTCGGCAACCTCTGGTTCATAAGGTTAGCGCGGGCCGCATTGTGTACAATCTCGCTTTTAGTCCGCGGGCGGCATGAAATAGCTCCCCGGGCCGAAGATGGCCCGCGGACCACAGGTTGCCGACCACTGGCTTTTATTATATGATATTATATCATATTGTTACATAAGCGCATGGCCTTTGGTAGAGCGATTTGTCAGGTTAATTACGCGCCATACCCCAAGTCGCAGCAAGGAGAGCCACCAACACCGCCAGAAGCGGCAGTGATAGCCACTGACATGGAGGCGTTCGCCAACATGTTACAACAGATGCAGCTACAGCAGCGGCAGGAGAGACAAGAAGAACTGCAGCAGCTGAGCAGCAGCAGCAACATATGGAGGCTGTCCATGCATTACACACCACAGGGACGGCCAAGATCGACCAGCTGGAGCAGAAGCTGGAGGAAAAGACGTCGCTGCTGGAAGAGAAGCTGCAAGGGAAGCTGGAAGAGAAGACATCACAGATCGCGGTGTAGGCCGCGGGAACCGAGTCACGTGAAGCTCCGTAGTCGTCGGCGCAAATGTGAGCCTTTGCCTGAACTGGCGGTGGAAGAGAAACAATTTGTCGACGCTTTAACCGAGGACGACCTACGCAACCGCTTGATGCAGGCCAGGCCAACCAGCTTGATGCAGGCTAGGCCAAACAGCTTGATGCAGGCTAGGCCAACCAGCTTGATGCAGGCTAGGCCAAACAGCTTGATGCAGGCTAGGCCAACCAGCTTGATGCAGGCTAGGCCAACCAGCTTGATGCAGGCTAGGCCAACCAGCTTGATGCAGGCTAGGCCAACCAGCTTGATGCAGGCTAGGCCAACAAGCTTGATGAAGGCTTGGCCAACCAGCTTGGTGCAGGCTAGGCCAACCAGCTTGCACGAAGCTCTGCGACTCGCCATGGAGCTTGAGTCGTACAATATGGCGGTGCGGCAAAGCCAAAGCATGTGAGCCGTAACAGAGACTGTGGATTCCGCGTCGAGCGAGAAGACGCCGGAGTATGAACAGCTGAAAGAGACATTACTTATTGTAGCCGAAGGAGTGCAGAAGTTGCTTCTGGAAAAGCGGGCGGCGCCACATAAGGACGATCGGCTAGACTTACGTAACGCTGCAAAATGCAGGAATTGCGGCAAAGTAGGCCATTTTAGGCGAGCCTCTCGTCAGTCGCCGAGACAGTCCGAGTGGGCATCGACGTCATCGCGATATCCGGGAAACGAGCAGCAGCCGGCCTCTGGGGCAGAGACCGGCAGTAGGAGGAAACAGTAATGCCCTAACCGAGGTCATCGAGGTCCGCACCTTGGCGGCCAAGATGGGTGACTGTACGTCGAAGGCAGGATTGAAGGCCAGCCATGCCGGATGATCGTGCCAGTGTGTATGTCGTAAAGAAGAGCATCCTGCGATGGGTAGAAAAAGTAGAACAGCAACGGGTATTGCGCAACTGCAGACTGCTACAGGAGATGTGACTCCAATCTATGGCCGTGTCGAAGTGACGGTGGGGATTGGCGACTTCAAGAATTGCCAAATATGTAGTGTGTGCAAAGTTTATATAATATCCGCAGCAGATATAATATAAATAAATGCCTGTTTTTTTCAAATCATCGAAAGAATTGACGTTGGCCGTAGATCTGGTAAAGACCAAAATAGTGTATATCAAAAATGATAAGCATTGTGTAGGTCTATGCTGATCATTTAGATTTTCACTTCAGAAATGCCTAAACAAGCATTAACTAATTTAAAGGTTTCACTGATGATTTCACAAAAACTACATACAAAAGTTGCATAAACGAGCTAGTATGTTGTACTGGATACTAAGTTGGCTTGGTTTTTTGCATAATTAATTTGAAATGAAACTAGCAAACAATCGAATAGATTTAACTGTAACATAAAAACGTGCCTTATTCAGAGCCATTGTTACAATAAACACATTCCACTGCTGGCATATTCCTAGTCTGATCTGTCTACTCAAATTGAATACGCACAAAGCCGCGGGCGGCTCATTCCCCAGTCTCGAGAACGAAATGCATGGACTGTGAATGAAACGATGAAACGCCTAGCCTGTGAATGAAACGTTTGGCCTGTGAACGAAACGCCTAGCCTGTGAATGAAACGTCTGGCCTGTGAACGAAACGCATAGCCTGTGAATGAAACGCCTGGCATGTGAACGAAACGCATAGCCTGTGAATGAAACGCCTGGACTGTGAATGAAACGCCTGGCCTGCAAGTCAGACTCGTCGTTTATCTGTTTATCTCCCAGACACACAAGGCAAGTGTCAGAGAGTGGCTCGACAAACAGTAGGATCTTTCAAACATACTTGGCCAATCATTTCCTGAAGCATGTTCCTACCAACAAATACGAGCCTCTCCTCCTCCTCTATGATGGACACAGCTCACACGTGACTGTTCCTTTGATCGAGTGGGCACAGAAGTACAAGTATCATCTTGTTCCTGTTACCTGCCCGCACACGTCACTTGCTGCAGCCTCTTGAAGTGGTAACGTTGTGCCCATTAATGAGGCCTACCACAACCAGTGTCAATCCTTTCTCCGGATGAATCATACACGGGTAGTAGAACTCCATGACATATGTCGCATCACAGCCAAAGCAATGTGTCATACACTGACTTCAGCAAATATAATTGACGGCTTCAAATGCACGGGTATATTCCCATTCAGTGCCAGTTTGTACACAGATGAGCAACTGGCACCAAATGACTGTAAACGAAAAAACAGATCACATAATTGAACCAATAGTCGATATTTACAGCGGTGCTGTTTAAGGTGGCTTCCAATAAGATGGTCCTCTCTGAACGAAAGCTGCCGTAACCTTGTGTATAATAGATTATTCTAGTGACGTTGATTTTGTGTGGCATTGATATTGGTAGGGAGAATTCCTTTCATTAACACTTTACAATGTTAGATATAAAGGAATTGTTGTTGAGTTTAAAAGACGAGTTGGGTAGACAAAATGTGGAAGAATTTCTCTGTAAACAAATTGTTCAAAGCTAATTATAATATCATGTTTTACAATCGACCACATCAACTTATATATGACGATAATTTGCTGCTTCTCGTGGTTGTTTAATTAAACATTACCTATAATGGATTTAGCTTTTATATCGTTGTTGTCATCAGATGTTACCCATGAATTATTTAAAATGTGATTGTGTGTGTGTGTGTGTGTGTGTGTGTGTGTGTGTGTGTGTGTGTGTGTGTGTGTGTGTGTGTGTGTGTGTGTGTGTGTGTGTGTGTGTGTGTGTGTGTGTGTGTGTGTGTGTGTGTGTGTGTGTGTGTGTGTGTGTGTGTGTGTGTGTGTGTGTGTGTGTGTGTGTGTGTGTGTGTGTGTGTGTGTGTGTGTGTGTGTGTGTGTGTGTGTGTGTGTGTGTGTGTGTGTGTGTGTGTGTGTGTGTGTCTGTGTTTGTGTGCGTGTGTGTATTTATGAAGTGTGTGTATTCATGAACTTTTGTTTGGGATATCCATTGCAATAACACAATCGCAAACAAAATTCAAGTGTATTGGATTCTGCTGCACTTTGCTTAGCACACGTAGCGAAAGAAAGACATATTGTGTGATTGGTAAATGAAAATGCCCTTTAATTTCATCTTGTAAATGATTGCAGAATTACATTGGGCATTGCTGGCGATTTAACTAGATGTTGAAAGCAATTCCCATTACATAGTATAAATTATTACTACAGGTAATTATTTCGATATGGCAGAGGAAATGTAGACATGATTTTATTTGTAAGGCACCTTCAGGAGAAAGCAACGGCGCAACAGATGCCACTCCACGTGGCTTTTGTAGAGCTCACAAAATCTTTCGACTACGTGAATCGAGGAGCACTCAGGTGCAGTGTTCGAAATGAGGGGGATCTTGGGGGTCCAGGACCCACATAAGGTACGAGGAACCTCCTATAAGAAAGTAGCATGTAAGCCAGGGGGCGTTCCACATTTTATCGTTGTACTGATGTAATTACCCTTCCGCTGTTGCACCGTTGTTGCATGTGAATCTATTCTGGTTCGTCTGTGCTAGACCTCGACGAATTTCGCAGAACTCGCCGGTTTTCGCAGACCTCGATCGATCTCGCAGCAAGAAATCGACGGTTTTCGTAGAACTAGACGGTTTTTCCCAGGACTCGACATCATTATTTTGGTAATTTAGCTTATTCATTCAAACTATTGTCATTCAGTTAATCTCTGTTAAAACATATTAAATCATTCCACTCACATCACCAATGAGTGAATGTTCTTCGGTTAAGGGAGCCATCTGTTGGGTATCTGCAGTAATGCAACCAACGAGTGTCTAGTTGAGGCACAGTTTACCTGGGAATTTTGTTTATCAAAATTACAGAACACTGTGTCTTCAAGCGCATCACTCCAGTAACAATGGTTTAGACCACAATTTACAATTTACTCATTTAGCGGACGCTCTTATTCAGAGCGGCTTACAACAAGTACATTCAACCTAAGTTGGTAAAATAAATACAGGTTGCTATGACAACGAAAATAGGCACAAATGAGCATTACAGTGACCGAAAAGAAGATTTTTTAAGAAGATTGCTTTTTCGGGGGATGAGCAATATATTTAGGGGACTCCCCAAGATTCAGTGGTCATTTCGAACAGTGCTCAAGTGTGTCACAGATCTTTGATTTGGCTGGGATAAGGCGGCGACCCAAATGACTCGTTATGAATCAATGTGTCAATATTCGTACAAATGCAAATAACTCAACAACAGGGGTATATGTAGCATATTAATTAAAGAGTAGTAAACAATCACTAATTGTGCTGAACACAATTACAATCTATCAACGTCCAATATTTTTCATCACTATCAAATCGCAGTTTTTATAATACCTATCTATATAATATAACAGTCTCTTACGAACTTGCTGGCGTCGCTTCTAACATATACAGTTCGAACTCGTGTGGGGCCAATCTAGCCACAGCGGATGCAATCAAGCGTGCACCGTCGAGTGCAGTCAAGCGCAATGGCGAATTAATCGTCTCTTGAATCAAGAATAATGCACCGATAATGTTTTTCCTTTCACGTCGAAACCCTTAACACGATATATTGGTATGATCACATAACCTTACTCGGTGAATGTATTCTTTTCGAACGAACATTGCTTCCGTAACAGTTGCATTAAAACATCCCAGTATCAAATATTCAAATTAAATATTATATAAATCTATATCATAATCATAAAAATCTAGAAAATACACATATAATGATGATGTACACCAAAGTGCATCTAGGACAAGATTTATAACAAAAAGAGCACTTTACAAATTTCCTTTCTGTAAACATATTTACTTAACCATTATACTGTCACCGACACAAATCAAAACTGCTACTATATATTAAGATATTTGTTCTCCATCGTAATTAAATGCTAACACGAGTATAAACAATATTAGTTTACAATGAGTTTTCCAATGATACCAAACATGACAACATTTCGATTATCTGTTAATCCGTTGTAACCTACAATTTTCCGAAATCTTGATTTTCCATTGGTCGCTATTCGGCGCCACCTGCACGATTCCCAATCACTAAGTACCATCGTTATGTGTTACGTAAACAAGCTGATTCTATACAGCTCACACTATCTCCGATTAGTGAAAAGGAGTTCTCATGAAAGTTTGATGTCCACCAATCCTATATGTTGTTATCATATCCTTCCACAGAGACATTTGCCATCAGATTTAACCAGATTTAACCCGATTGCCATCCAAGGCAAATATTCAGATGGCAACTGGACAAAGAAGCCATTGATTTACCAGGAGTCCAATTTGTTTATCTATGTGTAACCCGCCCTCACGAGATATGTGTCAACCTAGTTTTTAAACATAATCACGCCGCTAGCAGTTACACAATTTGTTCTATTTATTTAATGTCCTCTGTGAGAACGAGTACTTCCTGATATCCAATCTACACTCATTCGTTACTAACTTTACCTCATGTCCTCGAGTTCTAATATATTTCTTGAGTGAGAAAAACGTATTGAAAGAAATATTTTCATAGCTATACATTCAATATCTTACCCAACTTGTCTCTAGGGTGGTCAAACCAAATTCTTTAGTTCCTCTACTTTATCGACATAATATATATATATATACTAATCATCAATATTATGTTATGGAAATTGAATCATGTAAAAAAGTCCAAGAAGAAATATCTGTTAGAAGAGGTTATTGGAAAACTTTTAACAAGCTGGTGATATGGAGGGTATGTATGTATTGGAAATGAAGAAGACTACCTAAACTACAAAGAGTCACTTAACCTAGTTACAATTGAAATGAGAACAACTAAAAGAATCTTCCAACAAACACTGGCAGGTAATGTTCAAATAAGAATTGATATGCCTACGTAAGGAGTAAGGAGTAAACGATAAAAGGTCGGACTGGAAAACAACAGTGGAAACATAACTTCAGATAGGTTTCAAATGGTAGAGCTACTGAATGAGCATTTCAGGTCATTTTATGCCACAGAAGATTTCAGCTCACTTCCAATTCCAACCAATAAATATGAGAAGGATAAATCAGGTCATTTAGTGCAGTTATTTGTAACTCCTGAAATGATAGCAAAGACAATTAAGAAGGTGAAAGATAATAAATAACCTGGAGTTGAAGGAATACCATCACCACTGCTTAAGTAAATTGTAAAGCAAAGTAGTACACCACTTGCAAAATGTTTTAACTTGTCACTAGAAGAGGGAATAGTTCCTTCAGAATGGAAACAAGCAAACATAACGCCGTTATTTAAGAAGGGGTCGTCGCCAGATAATTAGAGACAAGTGCGTTTAACATCAGATGTATGCAAATTATTATAAACGTTAACTAGACACCATATACCTCAACAGCATGGTCACATGTAGCCAATCTCTCATGTTTTTGGAAGAAATTACTGTGAATAAAACACCGCTGTTATAAATACCTGTAGAAATATGGTTTATCTCACTGAATCCCACAACTCGTTTCAATCCGATCACTCGTTTCAATCTGTGTTTTGTCCGGTGTGGTGAACCTTCGCGCAAAGCAAATTGCAATTTCGCCTGAATACGTCTCGAAACTTCTTGTTGCACAAAACGTACAAGAAGAAGTTGACGGAATAGTTTAGCTGCTCACAATCCAGCGTGATCTCCCGAAACACAACGACCGCTGGATCGTTCGACTCGAACAGATCCTTTTGCCGGAAAAACGATACGAGGTGCGCGATGGCGATGGGCATGACGAGTAAAATGAACGCTGCGTTCGTCGCAAGTAGCATTGCCGTCACCCGCGACGCCATCTTGCTAGACGAATTCTGGGAAGAACTCTGCGCGTGCACCTTCCGCCTGTTCCTCCAAAGGGAAGTGACGGTTAACGAATTCAAGACGATCATTATGACAGCGGGTACAATCGCATAGGTGCTGATGCTCAAAAGAAGAACACTTCCAACGAGAGCAATTTAACCTGTTCGATGTACGGATTTGAACATGCAGGTTCCGTGGACTATTGACGTGTCCAGCCATACTCGGAAGGCGTGGTAGGCCCCGCAAATCAGCAGGGTAACGGTTATGCTGCTGTTCGCGATGCGTTTGGTGCATATTGTCTTCGTTCGCAGCGGAAAACAGACGGCGATGAAACGTTCAACGCAGATGAAGACTACGATCCACGAGCTCAGCATCTTCGCTGTACGATACGCCCAGAAGAACACCCGACAAGACCCCCATTACACTGCGAACCAGATGCTTGTTGACAGTGGACACGAAGATGACGACCGTATCGGACAGGGCAAGGGCGATCAGGAAGACGCTGACGCACATGGATCGGAATTCCTTCCCCAACATCACACGGATTGTGGCAATGTTTCCACAAATGCCTTTTATGACCAGAATAGGTGGAAGGACGTAGGAAACGTGCCGAATGGTCATCTTCAACCCCGTTTGATCCCTGTCGTCATTCTCTGTTACATTATTATGCGACGATCGTTGATTTGCATTGGCATCCGTCGTTAGCTGCATCCATTTTACTCCGTCAATAAACGTTGAGTTGTCATCGGTTAGAACCGTCGCATTTGGTTGGAGAACGGTTGCTGTTCCACTGTCGCTGATTCCACTATGAGGAGTGATACGACCGTTTGCTAACTCTAACCAGTTTGACGCGACTTCTATCGAAAGGCTACGACAGGCAGTCAGTAGAACACACGCGAGGAAAATCACGACTTCACCCATCGATTTATGCAGAACAAGGTGGATCTAGGATTAGACAAACGGGTGTGCTGAGGGCGGGGTGGAGGCAGCCACCCATGCGAGAGGGTTCGGGAAATGTATTGACTATTCTTGATTTGGTGTTTCCCAGGCCATTACGTGATGCAAGTTTGCTCAGGTGGGTGATGCGTTTCCACCGTGGGTAATATCATCATCATATTAATTAAAGGAACATATTGACACATTTAATGTATTAGTATATTGTATGGTTTGTGTGCACCAACCAGTAGCAAATCAATAGGCGCCCGGAGGATTAATGAAACGCATTCTTCTTGGATGCTTCCTGCTGTACTTGTCAATAATTGCTTGGATTTCTAGTTTGATGTCTTTGTGTACAGGAAGTAGCAAGAACGCGTTGAGGTTTTCATCATTGTGAATGCAGAATTAGTATGCTCCACATCAGCATGTGTGACCGATATTTGCAACAGAAAATGAGGACAATGTTTATGATGGTCGGGCATTAATGACATCACGTATATAATATCCGACGTTGTACCTTTAATATGAACTTGCGGTTGCAATATGCAAAACATCAACTAAGCAATGAAATCAGGGTCAACTGCTCAACTTACCGCCACCAGTCCATTCCAAGTTGCCGGTTAACACTCTGTAGACAAAGAGGAGTGGAGAACACTAATATGTGAACGAATAGATGCGGGAAAAAACAATGCATATTGTGCCACAAATAGTCTTTGTTGAGGGACGGTATTGTGCCAGTGAGGTTAAACAGAGGTACACACCTGAGATGTAATATTTTCAAATATTGAATATTTCCGTACTGTTGGCGGGGATCACCGGTAATATCACCATTCCTTAATTTCGTCACCAGAAGGAAAACCTCTTTCTTCATGATTCTTTAACTTGGAACCTCTGGTCGAAAACCACGACATCTACATAGTTACCTCAAAACTGGGATTACTTAGGCCCATTTTATAAATATTGCTCTCGAAAACTTGTAACCTAGGTGTAAAAGCAAGTTGTGTGATATAATGTCAAGACGTTGTAGCCATGACAAACATATTGTTGTATACATATGTACTTACGGACATGCAACACTCGCAGTTTCGACAGTTCACTTCCGTTTACATGACTTGCCAAGGAATTTTCGTTTGTATGACAAGTAGAGCAACAAGCAACTGACTGTGACACTGAACGGTATTTTGCATTACATGTTAATTAAGTGCCTTGTATAGGACAGATAGTGTTCAAGTACATCATTGTTAAGGTTTGAACTTGACAACAATGGCGTTGTGACCTCGTGCTGTCACTGTCTAGGACGACGAAGATAGCGGCCATTATACAACCCGAGCTACGTCTACGGCGACATCCAAAAGCAACATCTGTGTATCGTCAAGCCAGCGTGTATTATGTGATGATGATTCATCCTCGTTATTCCCTAGCGACGCTGTTATCACCCTGGTGGTGGGTGCACCCAACAAACGTGGATTTTTACTTTGTCCAACTAGCCGTTTTAACCAATTAGATGCGGCGCTACAATACAATACAATGCAATACGAACACCTCCATTGAGTCTAAATACTCGAGACTCCGAGTTAAGAGACGTCAAAAATAAAGTGTTAGACAATCTCAAAATCGGTGTGCATTTTAAAGTAGTGGAAAAATACGTCGGGGAGCTATGGAGGATTAACAAAACGTCTTCAGATGACGGCAAAATGTCATCATATTTCCTGTTGACCTATCAGTAATAGGGAGTAAGTTGCAAAGAGGTCGTGTGACAACCGAGAAAGCCATATAATTTAAAAATTTGTTTCAATATCTTTGCTTCAACTATGGGAACTAAAGAGTAGAACAGAACTAGATGATCGAAGCAGAAGTGAGCAGTCTGTTGCTGAGATGAACGCGCCTGACAGGTAATTTTACAGCCGTAAAACAATACTGCTATATTGCATAATGTATACATTTCAGAAATGACAAATGTAGCTAGTTCCGATATTTTTATTCAATTATTTCCATATGAAAATAGCATTATACAACATACTCACATGTTACAATGCCTTCGAACGAGTTAACGTGAACCTTGCAGTGCACTTCCCAGAAAATATTGTCGGATGTTGGCTAGCGATTTGCAAAATACAAATAATAATGAATGACGAATGTGTACCGAAACCACTGGTGAAAATGCAACAGCAGGTGAGATGCATAAATACGCTTTCTGAAATATTACACCTATCATGAATCAAGACGAAGGGATACCGTGTCAGCCACGTGTGGGACAGCCTGCTTGCCATACCATCTGGCGAGCCGCAGAAGAACTAAGTCCCAAAATTCAGTTCTTGAAGAACGCAAACGACGGTGACTGAAACGTGAGTTAATTTTTAATAGTTGTGTTAACAGATTTTTTTTTAATGTGGCATGAAAATGAGTTTCGTTCCAAAGCCCTGGTGGCAACCTGTTCTTGACATCAGTTGATAACCCTCATCTCGTAGCATCTCGGATCACAAGTTCTCCATGAGATATTCGCCAGTTGCTTCGTGACATGAGAGAAAAGCAAATGAGCAGAGTACGTAACTTGAGTCAGACATTGGGTTTGGAGAGGTAAAACAATGTATATTTATAACCTGAACATTGATATATTAACATGTCACGATTGATTGGATTTCTTATTATCTAAGTTTAATCATGTATCAATGAATCTTTGCTGAGCCTGGAAATTACATCATCAAACAACACCCACACGTAGCAGTGACATTATACACCATCTTGCCGTTTCTTCCTCGCAAAATAATGTTATATGGTAGTAGACGGTGTTGCAAGGGGAGAAACGATAGGGGTCGTCGCTCAAAGCTAAAACAATAGACAATCTACAAATCTACATAGACAATCTACAAGTGAATATCAACAGCAGTGGCGTCACCTAAAGGGTGAAATGGATATTAATTCATATTGATACTTGACTATTGAAGTTGTTTTAAAACTGCTGTTTACAATTATTTTAAAAGTCGAATGCAGTATTACTGGCAGTTTAATATTTCTTGTCGACTGGAAATTACGAGCTCACGGAGTCGTGAACAAGGACGCGGTATTAGCATGAGCAATTAAGGAGAGCGTAGATCGGAAGTCTGATGACTTCTATGTTTAATCCGTTGTGGCACTTGGGCTTGATGGCCCCGAGTGTTGAGAAGCCAGTCTCGCAAATGTATGATTTGGAGGAAAGCATCACAAGCTCGACTGCCCGTTTTGGTAAGAAAAGGATTTAAGCCCTCCTAAGTACGTAATCTATTTGGAAAAAATAAATTGACAAATGCAGGCATTATATTACCAGATTTGTTGTTACATTATACATATAGATAATGGAGGCTAACTTATAGCATTTGAATGTGTAATAAATTTAATGATTGCCCTGGACCCCTCTGCAGGGGAATATTCGCCCTTCCACACCCTCCCCTCATATTGTTGATAAATGACGAAATCATGGAAGGGGTACGAAGCAACAAAATTTTTCACCAGGAGGTGCGGCTCTATAAATGCATGAAACCGCGGCTGTTGTCTTTTTACCGTTAGAAATTGTATAAATGGGAATAGAGGCACAAAGACAAAACTGCCCTCGAGGCTTGCCGAATGGCGCAATCTTGTTCAGCTTGAGCTGCGAAAGCCGGTATCAAACAGCCGCGATTTCTGGGTTGATTTCTAAAAAAATTTCACAGTTAAAGGAAATTCTCACCCTCGAACTAAAGAGGACGAACATGGTATTTGATAGCATTTCAATAATATATGTATAAAACGCATTACTACTGTGACCTTTCAACTCCTTATAATAGTATATTTGAAAATACACAATTTGACGATTAAGTAAAAATAAATAACTGATCGGAGAACGGTCAGTTAGTATACTCTACGCCTTATTTCGCCACTGATCGTCCCGCTGATATCGGCCATTGAGTCGGTTGTACCTACTAAGCCGTCATAATATACAATGTCATAGAGAAACCAAGCCTACTTAACATGGGTGAAACACCACACGCTATATTTCCGTCATCTTACTCGGAATTTCGGGTAGGCAGCTTGGTAACATACCGGGATGGGGTGGCAGAGTTTTCAACCTTCCAGCTTCCACCCACCTGTTTCAGGCCTACCTCCCGCCTATTTTGAAGCCAACCTCCCATCTATTTTTAGGACCAAAATCCCACCTCCCGCTTCCTGCAACCCCCACTCTCACTTGGTACGCTGTATTATGATGTAATGTATGCTGTTCTTACGTGAACATGAAATTAGGCCAGTTCATGAACGTATAGGCCTACATATAGTAGATGCGACAGCCCCGCAGCAATGAACATTAAGAAGATGAAAGATAATAAATCAACTGGAGTTGATGGGATACCACCAAAACTCCTACAGGAAAGTGAAGAGCAAATTAGATGAGGGAATAGTTTCTTAGGAATGGAAATAAGCAAACATAACGCTATTATTTAAGAAGGGGTCGACGAACAAATACGATAATTGCATACCAGTGCGTTTATCATCAGATTTATGCTCATTGTTAAGGTCATACATAGCGAATATCATATGTTTTGGAAAGAAATTACTGTGACTACTACACCGCTGTAATATATACCTAGATGATAAATGTAGAAATATGGTTTGTCTCACTCAATCCGCTCACTAGTTTCAACCAGTGCTGTGTCTTGTCCGGTGTGGCGAACCTTCACGCAAAGCACATTGACATTTCACCTGAATACGTCTCGATACCTCTTTTTGAACAAGACGTACAGGAAGAAGTTGACGGAATAGTTAACCTGCTGGCAATCCATGGTGATCTCCCGTAACACAACGACCGCTGGATCGTTCGAGTGGAACAGATTCTTTTGCCGGAAAAACGATACGAGGTGCGCGATGGAGATGGAAATGACGAGCAAGACGAACGCTGCATTCGTCGCCAGTAGCATTGCCGTCATCCGCGACACCATCTTGCCAGATAAATTCTGAGAAGCTCTCTGGGCGTGCACATTCCGCCTGCTCCTACAATCGCATAGGCGTTGATGTTCAAACCAAGAACTCTTCCAACGGCAACATTTGAAACTGTCCGATGTATGGGCACGCAGGTTTCCTGGACTATTGACGTACCCTGCCATACCAGGAAGGCGTTGTAGGCCCCGCAAATCAGCAGGGTAACTGCTGTGTAGGGGCATACGACGCGCTTAGTGCATATCGTCTTCGTTCGCAGCGGAAAACAGACGGCGATGAAACGTTCAACACAGATGAAGACTACAATTCACGAGATCAACATCTTCGACGTACGATACGCCCAGAAGAACACCCGACAACCAGTCACGTCGAAGGAGCGAACGTCGACCCCCATTAGGCTGCGAACCAGATGCTTGTTGAGAGTAGACACAGAGTCGGACAGGACCAGGGTGATCTGACTATTCGCCAACATCACACGGATGGTGACAATGTTTACAGAAATGCCTTTTATGAAGAGAACAGGTAGAACAACGTCAAAAACGTACCGAACGATCATCTTCAACCCCGCTTGAACCCCGACGTCATTCGCTGTTATATTGCTTTGCGACGCTCGTTTATTTGCGTTTGCATCCGTCGTTAACTGCGTCCATGTTCGCAGTAAAAACGTTGAATTTTCGTCGGTTAGAACCGGCGCATTTGTTTGGAGAATGATTGTTGTTCCTTCCTCGTTGATGCCACTTTGCGGAGTGATACGACCAGTTGCCGACTCTAGCGTGACTTCCGTGGAAAGATTGCGACAGGCAGTCAACAGGACATACGTGAGGAAAATCACGACTTTACCCATCGCAAGCGGTCGATGTAATGACGCATTAAGCGCAGCTGTGTCGGTTACACGTTTAATTAATAACATAACAATCACAGTTTCTGTCCGTGCCAACCGGAATCACACAATACGCTAATAATATAATTTGTTAATATTAAGTTTTAAAAGTGTGTTGTGTAATACCAATAGCAGCGTAAACAGATACGTCAATAAAAATTATTTAATCACGTTCCCATCTCGGATTGAATGAAAGCGTGTCGGATTAGAAGCGATCCCAATTGATTATGTGTGCGTTTCCCATCAGTAATTAATGCAACATCACTAAGGCGAGTGCAGTCCAGAGTACAGGGCTGGCAATCGTCGCCCAATCTGGACAACGGATAATTCTCAAAGAGGCAATCGGTGTATTAATGTTCACCGATGCATAATCGACGATGCTAGTGATGAAATAACGCGGCGAAACAATCGTCTCTTGAATCAAGAATAATGCACCGACAATTATTGTCCTTGCGCGTCGAAACTCTTGAAAGAAACATGGGTATGATCACATTACCTTACTCGGTTAATGTATTCTGTTCGAACGAACATTGTTTCAATAGTAGTTGCACCAAAGCACACACCCCAGTATCAAACATTCAAATGAAATAATATCCTACACAAAATCTATATCATAAGAATCTAGACAATACACATATAATGATAGTGTATCCCAAAATGAATCGGGTACAGATTTATGACAGAAAGCACTTTACAAATTTCCTTTATATCAACACATTGTCGAAATTGAGAACGAAAACATATTTACTTAAACACTAAGCTGTCAGCGACACGAATCAACAACTGCTACTATATCTCAATATATATTTGCTCCATCGTAATTAAATGTGAACACAAGGATACAAAATATCAGTATACAACGAGTTTTCCAATGATACCAAACATGACAACATTTCGTTTATCAGTTAATCCGTTGAAACAAACATTCTTTGAACAAACATTGCCAGGTAATTTGAAAGAGTAAGAGTTTCTATACCTATGTAAGGAAAGGAGTAAACGAGATAAGGTTGGACCACTGGACAACAACAGTGGAAACATAATTTCAGATGGGTTTCAAATGGTAGATGTCCTGAATCAGCATATCAGCTCAATTTTTATCACATTTCAGTTTACTGCCAATTCAAGTTAATAAATATGAAAGGAATAAATCAGGTTATTTAGGGCACTTATTTGTAACTCCAGAAAAGAAAGCAAAGAAAACTAAGAAGTTGAAAGATAATAAATCACCTGGAGTTGAAGAAAACCACCACCACTGCGTAAGGAAATTGTAGAGCAAATTAGTACACCATTTGCAAACGTGTTTAACTTGTCACTAGAAGAGGGAATTGTGGAATGGACAAAAAGACATTTGTAGAAACCCGGATACTAGCATGCAACCGCCAAGACTGGAGCCGACTTGTGTAACGTTCATTGGAGCAGCGGCAATACAACCAAGCCTGGTTACGGGAGAACATAAGAGGGAATAGTTTCTTCAGAATGGAAACAAGCAAACATAAAGGCGTTGTTTAAGAAGGGGTCGAGGAACAAATTAGATAATCACAGACGAGTGCATTTGACATCAGATATATGAAATTTATAGAAATGTTAATTAGAGACCACATACCTCAACAGCAAAGTCACATCTAGCCAATCTCTTATGATATGCGGGTTATGGGATCAGTAACAGTAACAGTAACATAAGAGAGCTTAGTTTCTTAGTAATGGAAACAAGCAAACGTAACGCCGTTATTTAAGAAGGTATATCGAAGAATAAATCAGATAATTACAGGCCACTGCCTTTAACATTATATGTACGCAACTAATTAAAAACGTATATTATAGACCAAATACCTCAACTGCAAAGTCACATCTAGCCAATCTCTTATGTTTTCGAAGAAATTACTATGACTAATACACCGCTGTTATAAATACGTAGATGATAAATCCACCTGTAGAAATGTGGTTTGTCTCACCAAATCCTATCAAACGTTTTAATCCGATCACTCGTTTTAATCAGTGTTTTGTCCAGTGTGGTGAACCTTAGCGCGAAACACATTGAAATGTCGCCAGAATACGTCTCGAAACCTCTTGTTGCACAAGACGTACAGAAATACGTTGATGGAGTAGTTGAGTTGCTCGCAATACATCGGGATCACCCGAAACACAACGACCACTGGATCGTTCGACTCGAACAGATTATCTTGCCGGGAAAACGATACGAGGTGCGCGATGGCGATGGGCATGACGAGCAAGACGAACGCTGCGTTCGTCGCCAGTACCATTGCCGTCATCCGCGACGCCATCTTGTCGGAGGAATTCTGGGAAGCACTCTGTGCGTGCACCTTCCGCCTGCTTCTCCAAAAGGAAGTGACGGTGAACGAATTCAAGATGATCATTATGACAGCGGGTACAATCGCATGGACGCTGATGCTCAAAAGAAGAACACTTCCAACGAAAACAGTTGAACCTGTAACATGTATAGTGTTGGACACGCATGTTCCCTGGACTATTGTCGTGTCCAGCATTACCCGGAAGGTGTTGTAGACCCCGGAGATCAACTGGGCAACAGCTATGCTGGCGTATGCAATGCGCTTTGTGCATATCGTCTTCGTTCGCAGCGGAAAACAGACGGCGATGAAACGTTCAACGCAGATGAAGACTACGATCCACGAGCTCATCATCTTTGATGTACGATACACCCAGAAGAACACCCTACAACCGGTCACGTCGAAGGAGCGAACGTCGACCCCCATTAGGCTGCGAACCAGATGTTTGTTGATAGTGGACACAAAGATGACGATCGTATCGGATAGGGCCAGGGCGATAAGGAAGACACTGATGCACATGGATCGGAATTCCTTCGCCAACATCACACGGATGATGACAATGTTTCCACAAATGCCTGTTATGACCAAAATGGGTAGAACGACGTAGGAAACGTACCGAATAGTCCTCTTCAACCGCGCTTCTTCCCCGTCGTCATTCGCTGTTGCATTGCTATGCGACGGTCGTTTATTTGCGTTTGCATTCGTCGTTAACTCTATTATTTTTACTCCATCCACAAACGTTGAGTTGTCATCGGTTAGAACCGGCACATTTGTTTGGAGAACGGCTGCTGCTCCGGTGTCGTTGATGCAGCTGCACGGAGTGTTACGACCAGTTGTCGAATCTAGCCAGTTTGACGTAACTTCTGTCGAAAGACTACGACAGGCAGTTAGCAGAACATACGTGAGAAAAATCACGACTTCACCCATCGCAAGCGGTCAATCTAATAACGTATTCAGCGTAGCTGTGTCGGCTACACGTTTAATTAATAACATAACATGCACAGTTTCTGTCCGGCTGACAGTGCCTGTCTGAATCCTAAGTAGGTGACATCCTAGCTAATGAGTCACAGTATACACTAACATTACTAAGTGTTTATTAGGCGTTAACTGTTGACTTAATCGCGTTCCCTTCTCGGGTTGAATGAAAGCTATCGAATTATGAACGATTCCAATTGATTATATATATATTTTCACTAGTAGTTAATGCACAAGAAGGCAACATCGTTAGTGCATCGTTTAATCCATCTATGTTAGTGCGTCAGGTTACCCCGTACGTCCAGCCAATCACACTTGGGTGCTTATTGCTGACAGAAGTTACAACAACAAACACAAACACACACACACACACACACACACACACACACACACACACACACACACACACACACACACACACACACACACACACACACACACACACACACACACACACACACACACACACACACACACACACACACACACACACACACACACACACACACATACGTTGTCGTATCCACATGATTTTTCATGTCCAGTTCAATCCACCCTGGCTTCGTCCATTCTTTAATGTCGTCCTCCTTCATCTTTGCTGCCTTCATCTATTTTACCTAATGGCATTATGACAATGTAGCCTATCTTTTCTTCAATGTCCACATAATGTACCAATGTTTTCATCAATGAAACAATACCTCATCAATCAAACAATACTTGAGAAGAAGCAACAACGGTATATCATTTATGGAGCAAATATTTTAATCAACAAAACGGCCAGCAGATTATACAGTATCTCGTCGGGGATATTCGCCCGTCGACATTGCGATGTGGACCTGACTCTGAATGTCTGTATGATCTGTTAAATTGGCTAAAATGCCTATCGTTATTATTTTTTTTTAATATCAAGTCAAGGTATAAAAACACTCATGTTTATTGCAGCATATTGTATATTAAAATATATTTTATCCATCACCAAGTATATTTCTAGAAGCTACGACGTATTTACATTATTTTCTTCGTGTGGTTTCACAACATGCAATACACTAATCTGGGCACTTTGCTGGCTGGCTCAAAGTAGTGCTTCTGTCAAGTTTTCTAAATCTTGGATAACATTTTTATAAACACTATTTTATTAGCTTCTAGTAGATATGTCAAAAGAGTGCACCATTAATTCAAGCGAACTGATAGATTCTAGGTGAACCTGAAATGAATATATTTTAATAAATAGCGGAATCTACTATATATAATGAAACATTAAGACGCACGGATTTTACTGCCACCTGTAAACTACAAAATATCATATCTCGAAAAATGCATTACCGATTTTTATTTTATTTTCACATTTCAAGTTCTCGTGTCATTATCCGTATGATAAAAATATAAAACAATTTGATATTTGAGCTGCAGTATAAATTTCGAAGCGTTTACTAGCTTTCAATGTGAACCTCGCAGCGAGAGACGTTCACATATACATTTACTAGCCGTTAGTAGCTAGTAGCGAACTCTATGTGAACGGTGCTATAATCGTCTTCTAATTATGTATTGTTGTTGCAGGAAATAAAATCTTGCCTTATTTATGACCATTTCGCATTAAACATATTCCACGACTGGTATAAAGGGCCGGTAACCTTCTTGAGTGGAGGGCAACTGTGATAACCTGCTATCAGTTAATGCATGCATCTGTAGCTGTCAGACAGAGCTGCCAGGCGGATTTAGGGTCAACGTCGATATGCGTCAGCCGCTGGCGTAGACTAGCAAATGTATCTAAATATATGTGATTAAAGTTGTTGTTGTCCTGAACGACGAGTAGTACTTATTCAACTCCGGATGCGAACATCTCATAACTGGCAACGAGGATCCAATTGGAACTGTTTTGTGAATATCGGACCTTGTTTCTACGGGTCGTGACCTGAGGCTGAGATCTGCTGATCGGCAGACTGGCGAACCAGCGTACGTGTTTCCCGCATCGTAAACAACTATGGCACAGCCACTGGCATACGCAGCCAGCTTCGGCAAAAATCGACGAATTTGATCCGGATACGGACAATTGGGACATCTATTGTGAGAGATTCGATCACTGTTTCACTGCTAGAAAAATTGACGAGAACGCAGCAGACTTGAAAAGAGCCATTATGCTGAGTGAAATGGGTAAGAAAGCCTATACACTCCTCAGAAACTTGTGACTGTGTGCGCCCTCAAAACCCGTTAAACTAATGCGCCAGCATCGGCACCCCACACCCTCAATCATAGTGGAACGCCTGAAATTCCATCAACGTGACAGAAAACCCAGGGAAAGTGTTGCGGCGTACGTGTCAGAGCTGCGACGTTTAGCAGGCACGTGCGATTTCAAACACACACACGCACGCACGCACGCACGCACGCACGCACGCACGCACACACACACACACACGTTGTTTTCTCTACATGATCTTTCATGTCCAACCACTTTTTTATGTTGTCTTCCTTCTTCTTTGTTGCATCTATTTTACCTAATGACATTATAACAATGCAGCCTATATTTTCTTCATTTTCCACATAGTGTATCAATGTATTCACCAATGAAACAATATCAGAATAATGCAAGAAGATACCCACGTAAAAGGAGATTAGTGCAACAAAATAATTCCACAACTGGTAGACTTTAGTAATGATTACAATGCAAGAATTTACACAACAGTATGTCAACTGTTCCATTTATTTATCGTGCTGCATGAAAACGAATACTATTAAAAATTACACTATTCTTTTACACATGTTTTCATGTCCTCTTTTTCGTTTACCTTCGTCAAGTTTGAATAAATGGTTCTGTCGATATTTTCGTAGTTATTGAATATTGTTGAAACAGTTTTATTTCCTCTTGATATAAAGTTGCACTTGATTGAGTAGTATACTAATTTGTCGTACTGTTTCTATTAGTATTTTTGATGAATTGTTTAATTATTGTTTGCCGCTGCGTGCATGCGTGCGTGCGAGTAATATTGCATATAATACATTGCACCACTATGCTAATATCTATGCAAGAAGAATGTTTATCTCGTGACAGCTTCCAAGTGTTTTAGTCACTTGAATCAAACAATACATAAGAAAAAGCAACAACTGTATATACTTTATTATATATATATTATTTGTATATAATTTACGGAGCAAATATTTTAACCAGCAAAATATTACGGCCATCAGATTACACAGTATCTCGTCTGGGATATTCGCTCGTCGACATTGCGGTGTGCTCTTCCAATACATTAAGTGTTTTCGTGGATAAACCAGAACGGAACGAAACTGTCGTTATGCTTTCTTCGTCGTGATCTTGAGGTACAGCAATGCATTGTGGGCTGCGTGTGCGTAGGCCACGTCGTTGGTAGCGCCAACGCCGTGTCAGAAGGCCACAGGAAGGACGGACAACTGCACCAGACACTGATATTGAAAGTTACCAATCAGGCTACCGATATCCTCTCCCCGTGCTAACACACGTCCTCACCTGGCGGCGTTTTCTCTTCGACGTTGACGTATGTCACATGCAATGCCTGTTCCTCTGCGATCTACTCGAGAGCCTCTTTGCAGTCGGTCTTTGGGGAGCTGACGGAAAGGATTAGACAAACGGGGAGGGGGCAGCCACCCATGCGAGAGGGTTCGGGGAATGTATTGACTATTTTTGATATGGTGTTTATTACGTGATGCCAGCTTGCTAAAGTGGATGATGTGCTAACCACCTGCCTCAGTAACGTCCTATAACGAATGCGAATACGCTACATTTATACCGTGACGACGCTCAGTACATCATAATTGTAGCGTATTAGCATCCGTTATAGGAGCGTCGTTAGTGCGCAGAAAATCTGCAATATAACTACTTAACATAGAAAAGCAAAAGGTGAACTATATTGTTCTGTGTCCTAATTGACAATTGTCAATGTTCACTGGTCGACTTGAGGATCCTCCTGTTATGTAGTCGGAGCCTGGTCGCAGGAGCACCGTCCCCAACACTGTGTCCTCTCGCAGCCCCAGTCACCTTGGTTTAGTGGGCGTACGATGCCGGCGCGTTGAGGACACGTCACGGAATTGTGTCCTAGTCGACGGCATTGAAAACAACGACCTTGAAAATAGAGGACTAGGCAAAGGAGATTTTGGAATAAGAACACTGGGAAGTATATTACGAGAAATATCGAGAATAAAACATTCCAATGTAAGAATGGTATCGGAAATGAAGAAGGGTTTCTTTATAAAACATACATATAGGAATGTTTTTATTAACATTTTTCTTTACCGAAAAATTCCATAAGAAATTGCCGGGATACAAATTAATTTGTCCTGTTATCGCTGAATGACCCACCACCGATAAGATTCGAGGTTGAGCTTATATTAATCGTGCGCAGAAAACGATTCCACCGACAATTTCTTCACACCGATATAATAAAAACATATTTCCAGTATTTTGACAGCAAGAGATTGGGTCGGTCGGCAAATATTTCTGTTTCTCCTTGTGCTTGGATTTTGGGTCGCAAATACACGATGTATTTTCTTTGTCTAGGGTCGGCTACATTTAATACAAAAGAAAGATTTTAAAGAAAGATTAGAAGAAAGAAAAGAAGATAGTTGACCACAATCAGGAGTGGGCCAGGATTTGCCTAACCTGTGCAAATACAAACATGTCCGTATTACTTAAATAACAGTATTCATGTATATAAACATCTAATAAAACAATAAGCTCAACCATGTTGACTATTTCACGTGAATATTGACTGTATAGCTAATTGTGCTTAATGAATAATCCAACACCCTGTCCCAGTTGTCACACAGGTTTATTAATCCTTGTACCGATTCAGGGAGAGCGGGAAATAGCTGATTCTGAGTTGTTTAAAATGTAACCTAATACCTCTGCTGCTCTACACATCATCATTCATCATCATTCATCCATTGACCGGGCCGATCGAGGGATGCGCGCTTGGAGGTTTTCACAGAGATCTTTCTCCATCTGGGACGGTTGTGAGCAACATCGCATAATTCCTGTGGCTCCAGACCCGGCCACTCTCGAATGTTGTCCGTGTACATTTGTTGTGGTCTTCCTCGTTTACGGCCGCCTTTGACCTTGCGTTGTAGGATTTCTTTGGCAAGTGTGTTGTGTCTGGTTGTATGACCAAACCATTGGATTTTTCGGAGTTTTACTGTTGACAAAAGCGGTTCTTGAGGTCCTGCGGCTTCAGTGATGGCTTGCATTACTGATATATTTGTTATGTGGTCTCTGTAAGAAATTGTCAGGATCCTTCTGAAATATTTAATTTCAAATGCGGCTATTCTTCTTTCGGACTCGGCTTTCAGGGTCCAGCTTTAGCATCCGTATGTCAGCACTGACACAACCAGGCTTTTATAAAGTCGTATCTTTGTTGCCGTTTTGATATTGTTGTTGCTCTTCATAGCCACATCATTAATAATTCCTTTATGGACTAAAGCGGTAAGCCAGCTGGGTGCAGGGCAGAAAATAATCGACCACTGACAGCCATCGTGTATGGCAGAGACAGTAGCATCCACTAGCATGACATATACTCTACGTCTTACTGTTTTTGTAAGGTGAATATAACGTTAATTTTAGATGTACATTGAGAACAAACAATTAAGATTTGGTTAAATTGAATTGTAAAAATCATTATAATAGTATAGAGGGGCGTTTCCTTTTGTGGTGGTGGAGCATAAGGGGTCGTATACTGTGGTGTTAAAGTATAGAAGGGATGGTCTTATTCATATAAATGTTGAGACGATCCCTTAGCCATGTGTAGCATTCGTATCCCAGCTTATTAGACATGTAGGTCGTTAAAAAAATTAAGTGGTCGTCTCAAAAAATTAAGTCAAACAAAAAAATAAAGTAAAGAACGCACACGTGTGGACGATGCACATTTTTATTGACGTAAGCCTCTTTTGAAATATTGAAGTAGGAGTCACAAGCGTACGGTTCAGGTAGACGTCGACTTGACTGAATAGCGAATGCAACCAGTTATTCAACGGACCCACCTCGGCGGCCTGATCAAGATCAGTCCCGGCAGCTGTGGTCACCTTCGTTTTCACGATTAGGTAAGTGTTGGCGAGATCCAGGTAATCGTCTCCCGCTCCGGGTGGTAAGAATTCGATCGGTCCACCCTACTCGAGTGAGGCAGTCGGTTGCTGTTCCACCCAATGGCTGCGGACGATGCTGGTCTGAGTCGGTGGCACGCCAAAGAGATCGAGCTCGCTTTTGACCCCCTCGCACGATTGACTATGCACGAAAGCCATCGTCGTCGTAGAGCACTTCAGCTGTCCTCATCTGACGGCGGAGCAGACCGCCAAACACGCTTTCCAACCCGTGTTCACGCTGCACACGAGCACCGACGAAGTAGGGCTGCGCGCCCTCCGCCTGTTGCGCGTAATAGTCGTTGTAATTCATATCAGAACAAACCGGTCTTGCGAAGACGAAAACGAAGCGTCACCGTCGTCACCTTACCGCGTTCGAATGGCACGGGTACCTTATGTCGATCAGGATCGCACCGAATTCTTTGAGCAATAAGGGTAGGTATTGGACGTGATCGAAATGTCTCGTGCAGTCCATAGATCGGAACGATCCTCAACAACGACACGAGTCTGTCGCCGACGACACGGGAATCCACAACTTCCGTGTAGACGTAGAGAGTATCGAACCCTTGGTTCATGTCCGCCACGGCATCGCATTCTTTGCGGTAGGTGTACACGTCGGTCGATTTGACGGTGGCTGACGGAATGACACCTAGCCGGTGTGCTCCTCGTCTTTGGAAGACGTACTCGTTATCCGGCACGGTCGTCGGACTGACGATGACAGACGGAGCGAGACCTAGCAGGAATCCCTGCGAATCGATGTTGTATGTTAAATTCGGTATTCGGTGTCATATATAAGGTCACTTTTTGAGTGATGTCGCTGTAGTTCAGTTTCGCCTTTACCGTATCCGTCGACATGTTCGCCAGGACCTTCTTCATGTGCTGTATCAACCGGTTAGTTCCGTAGTAATACCCAGCATCGATCTTACCGATCGAAAGGTCATCTTTAGAGTAGTGTTCGTCGAGGTAGAACGTAGCGTCGGTCTCACTGACGTTGTACCAACTGTGAGGGTACTGTATATATATATATATATATATATATATATATATATATATATATATATATATATATATGGTTGTGTCGTTCGTTGGATCAAGTAATGTAATATGTCGATAGGTTGTATATATTAGTGATAGGAATAGAATAGGATAGGTAGATATATATGAATATATATATATATATATATATATATATATATATATATATATATATATATATATATATATACCTATCCTATTATATTTCTATCACTAATATCTACAACCTATCGACATATTCCATTATTTGAACGAAAATCAACAACTCCTATTCCATGAACGTCTGCATGGGCAGCTCAGTGAAGCGAAACTGGATATATTTGATTATTATGACCCTTGACCTTGGTACATTCTCTGTTGATTGACACCGAGAAGTTGTATGACAGCACATGGGGCATTACGATGACGAATTCCAGCGTCTCACCTGGCTTTATATCAACAACTTGTCTGCATCAGCGACTTGTGTCAACTCAGTGGTAGCGGTATCATCGCTTTCGTCGTCGTCAGTTTCTTCAGAAAACTCAGCTAAATTATCTACCGAGTAGAGCAGGCACCGACGGACAGAAACGTCCATTTCCAGGAGATATACGACAGCAGGGGACTGGTGTGTCTCCGTCGGCTATCTCGTCAGCCGATACAAATCAATCAATCCATAATTTTTTTGCTGGCATTTGGCTTGGGCAGCAACCTGGAAGCACGACAACAGTGTTACTATGTCGTGCAGGAATCTAAATGTAGAACATGTGAAAGCCCACACTCAATCGCATTCGAACGCAAGAGAACGCAAGCACGCACGCACTCTCGCACACACGCACGCACACGCACGCACGCACGCACGCACGCACACACACTCGAACATCGACCCTGGCACCTATTGTTCTTGTGCAATCATACACAAGGATATAAATGTTATATTTCATAATATTACATTAATCGCTAGATGGCAGAACTAGTTCGACACATCAATGGAAGTGCACTCGGTAAATACGCCATAGTTCACTTTATGAGATGAAAATGTACGCAACTATTCATAATAATCAATACAGAAGAGTAATCAAATGGCCACGTGATTTTTATACATTTAATGCGCTGTTTATTACCGCGCATTGAGGCTTTTCAAAGACGCTTTTTTAAGCCTTATGGCAAATAGCTTCGCTTTGAGAAACGTATTTCCATCGTTGAAGATTCGTACAATTCACTCAAAACAACTTTTCTAGCAACTTGCTTGCACTTGATAGATGATTTATCTAAAAGTTATTTCAAAAATTAATCCTACTCGCAAAAGATTCTTCAGATTTTTAAACGGCTTATTATATTATCTAAGATTATCTACATCGACCAGTATAATGAATATTAATCCCTTGTCCCAAATATGTTTCTTAATTTTTTTTAAATTCTATTAATTGAGGCATAGCGAAAGTTACAAAAAAACAGTATATGGGCCATTGTCACGAAAAGTACCAAATTATCGTAATGATATATATGCAATTATTATTATTATTAGCTTGTAATCATGTCACGTGTCCTAACATACACATAAAGTTGCAAAACATGAGCTGAAATATAAGTACAGAAATAAAGTGTTTAGTATGTATATTCATTCATTAGTATGTATATTCATTTATTTTTTTTGTAAAGCTAAAGAGTTATATTAGCCACAACTCTCTTCTAAATATAGCATTAAAAAAACTGTATTTGACTGAATTGTACAGTAGATTCCCTCAACAGTTGCAATCGCTGAATACAATGAAAGCTGCGAATGTATTTTACAAGCAGTTACATTAAGGGTTTTTACATTATATTAACATATTATCCTAATCCAAATAATTTAATGCCTACGTTGATCATGAAGTAGATTGACGGAAATTATCTACGCCGCTAAACAACATTCTTACTTCGTTTTTTGTATGCCAGTGCATTCCTTCATTAATTTCCGCATCATTCCAAGTACAAAAAGCATATATTCTTCTGACGCTCACTCCTAAAAGTGGCACTACTGCTATGGCCCCTGTGGGCTACCATATTTGATCCACGCTATTCGGGACTTGTACCACGCTACTCGGGACTTGTACCACGCTACTCGGGACTTGTATCACGCTACTCGGGACTTGTACCACGCTACTCGGGACTTGTACCACGCTACTCGGGACTTGTACTACGCTACTCGGGACTTGTACCACGCTACTCGGGAATTGTACCACGATACTCGGGACTTGTACCACGCTACTCGGGAATTGTACCACGGTACTCGGGACTTGTACCACGCTACTCGGGACTTATACCACGCTACTGGGGACTTGTACCACGCTACTCGGGACTTCTGGTGTTGTGCTTCCATATTTCAAGATGCGCGCACGCGCAGATATACCAAGCGGATAATATTTTATGGCGGGAATTGAAAACCAGTAGGTGGGATTTACAGCGGTGCTGTTTCATGTGGCTTCCAGTAATATGTTCCTCTCTGAACAAAAGTTGCTGCCGTATCGTTGTGTGCAATATATTATTGTGATGACGTTGATTTTGTGTTGCATTGACATTGGCAGAGGGCAAGCGCTCTGTTAACATTTTACTATGTTAGATGAAGACATTGTTGATGAGTGTGAAAGAAGAGTTGGGTAGACAAAATGTGAAAGAATTACCTGCCAACAACATGTTCAAAACTAAGTATATCATATTGTCTAATCGTCCACATCAACTTATATAGGATGATCATTTGCTATTCTAACTGATTCACACGATTGCTATAATACAAATACTTATTATGGATCTAAAAGCGATTTCCTTTTAAATGTTATGATTATTCCAGCGATGTGCTAAAATACTCACAAGATAACGAAGTCGAGAATCGCAATGCGATACTCGACTTACAAATGATTTATATAAAATGTGATTATATATGTGTGTGTGTGTGCGTGCGTGTGTGTGCGCGCGTGTGTGTGTGCCCGCGCGCGTGTGTGTGTTTGTGTGTGCGTGCGTGTGTGGTGTGTGTGTGTTTGTGTGCATGTGTGTGTGTGTGTGTGCGTGCGTGCGTATATGTGCGTGCGTGCGTGTGCGTGTATTTGTGTGCGTGTGTGTGTGTGTGTGTGTGTGTGTGTGTGTGTGTATGTGTGTGTGTGTGTGTGTGTGTGTGTGTGTGTGTGTGTGTGTGTGTGTGTGTGTGTGTGTGTGTGTGTGTGTGTGTGTGTGTGTGTGTGTGTGTGTGTGTGTGTGTATGTGTGTTTATGGACTCTTGCTTGGGACATTCACTGCAATAAAATGAAATGAACTTTTGTTTGTGACTTGCATTGCAATAACACAATCGCAAACAAAAGATCATTTCATAAATACAGTGACAAACGTAATGTTTACACTTTGTGGTAGAACATACATCAGTCGACGAACTGTTGTTTTCCACGAAAGCCATGATGTAAGTGAGGGTGTGCTAACAATAAACGTTCCGCGACCTTCTCGGAAATACCCGAGAGTTAGTCAGGATATAAGTGGCGTGTCTGGGATCTCGCGCGGGTGTCAAGCTTAGTCATCCATTTGTTTACCAGGCTTCCAAAAAATTCAGCCCCCTCCTAAATACGCCACTGCGGCAATTGCACTAACCACCGAGGTTGACTTGTGCATACATTGAACTCTTGAACTCCAAATTGCTTCTACTTCGTTATGGATTAATTTAATTTTATCACCTCAGTGTTGCAGTGCAATTGCTGGATGTGGTAGTAGTATGTGTGCAACTTTGAGATGCTAAACATTAGCAGATTTTGGGGCTTATTTAGATTGTCCGACATTTTAAATGGAGCGTTCTTATTAGTCGAGAGCATTTCACCACCACGGGGCGCCACGGGGTAATCCCCTATTATCGCTCAAATGAGAAGATTTTGAGGCTCTTTCTGATTGGTCATAAGCGCCCCCTCAAGTTGCAACAATGTATCTCTTTGTGTAAGCTTGTGATTGGTTGAGAGCAGTCACACCACTCTTTTGCGGTCATACTGTCGACAGGGGGCGCTACGGGTCAGCTCCTCATTTGCATATCACGTGACTTCTCTATGGAGGCTGCCATCTCGTTTTGCGCTGATACGATAATCAGAGGGTGCTCGTGAGGTTTCTGGTGAGCCTGGGTGATACGGTCATCAAAAGGCGCTCTCCTGGGTGATACAATCGTCAGGGAGGGGTTTCAGATGAGACCGGATGATACGGTCGCCAAGTGATCGTGTTGCGTTCGCTTCTGTTTCCGGTTGCGCGAGCGGCTCCTAATTCACCTACTCCACACTTCCCAACCGTACAATGTCGACGATTTGTATATAACAATGGCCGAGTCGTTGCATTCGATTATGTGGTATCCATAAGTTCTACGCGTGTTTACTTATAGGCATAAAAAGCGAACGCGTATTTTGCAGTTCCCGTGTATTAGAATCACGCCAATTTACGGGCGAATGGTTGTTCTAACGCGTGCATGTTTAGGAAGACGTTACGGTTACATAATGCAAGTTTTCCGAACCCTTCTGTATGAATTGAACCGGTTTCATGGATTTTTTTTTGTTTCCTGGAACGTTCGAACGACGTCATGGAATTTTCCACGCTCACGAAAAGAAACACGATCCCACATTTTCACGCTGCTAGCAGACTGAAACCTAGCGGACAAATGTTCGTGCATGCAGCGGGAAAAACGTAGCCGTGCAGATAAGCTATACGACGCATATCGCATTATTGCATTATATCGAGAACTTTTCGACGTATGTCGTTTCGCGTCTACACCTACATACCGCCTATAATGATATGAGTCTGCAAGAACACCGCGAGGTCAAAAGGTCAAGGTCAATAATGCATAAACACAACTGCACCTGCGAGTTGTGCGTGTCTTACGCGAGCTGCATGTCCTTATTTGGTATTTTTCCGCATGCTGTGCACGTGATGTTCACGTGCTACGCACGTGTTGTGCGTCAGAACCGGCTCAAACCGGCTCAAACCGGTTAAAACCGGATCAAACTGGTTCAAACCGGTTCAAACTGGTTCAAACAAGTTCAAACCGAGCAAAACCAAGGAAAAAAGTGCAACGTCAGCAGTACCGACAGGCTATATAAACCGAGCCGCTACTACACTCGCCATCACAACCGTTATCCGATCTCTACACGGCACTTCGATTCAACACCACAGCCACGCAGCAACACGTCGAGATGCCGCGACGGTAGCTGTACACCAAGTTTTGCAAGTATCTATATATATATATATATATATATATATATATATATATATATATATATATATATATATATATATATATATATATATATATATATATATATATATATATATATATATATATATATATATATATATATAAATTACAACTTAAAAGACATGAAAGAACGACATGTGTCGTTTCACCACCATTGCCAAAAAGAGCGAAAAGGGAAGATACTACACCAGACCAGGGTAAATTTTAGACTATGCAGTCTAGATACGACTAATCTAGAAACTCCATTGAAGACCATGTTCGAGCAACAGACCAGTGCTTTCAAAATCAACTTGAATTATGGATTTGTTTGGAAAAACGAAAACACAGGATGTTATAGGTACTATCAGTCCTCCTGCAATTGCCGTGGTCAATACCTGGACGAACCCAGCCTCATCACCAATCGGGAAGAGTTTAATGTTTTTTTAGACCGTATAAAAACACATATGTTTTACAGTGGGCGTTAAGTCAGAGGCCTGACTCTGCGTGGATTTGTGAGAAAGTGACAAATATGACCTCTTTTATAAGCATCATCATCAATCACCCAATTGGCTGCGTCGGCATGACTCCTCTGCCGACATACATCAAGAAGAACAAAGCCGTCATCCGTCTGGAAACGGTACCAAACCATCACAAGAGGTAAAACGATAATTTGTGCCTCTTTAGATGCTTAGCTCTTTATCGCGGAGGCAATCGCTATAATTTGGAATCTGCCGTTGAAAAACTCTACGAGACGTACAAACAGGATGACGATGTGTCTATGGAAGAATTTGCCGGAGTCACACTCGAAGACCTCTATCGCGTAGATACCACTTTCCAAACGAACGTATGCGTTTGTAAACTCGTCGAGTCTGAAGATGATAATGACGGAAAGAAGACCGCATAACTCGTCCGGCGATAGTTTTGCCATTATTCTGACACGATGTATCTCAATCTTCATGAGACACACTTTTCGTACATACAAAACATTCAAATGTACTGCCACTCATATAGATGCCGGAAGTGTGGCGAGAGCTTATGGAAAACGCATGTTGGCTAAGCAGCGCACGTGCACGGGAGGTGTGCGTCGGGTCTATCCCGGCGGCGTGTACCATTCGACTCCGTCGGTGTTCGAACGTCTGGACGACTAGAACATTTGAGTCCCCGAATCGTTGCGATACTATCCGTACCGAGCCGCCTTTGACTTCGAGTGTTGGTTCCACACCGCACTACTTCCGTCGGACAGCGACAAGATGCAGTGGGTGGCGCGTCACGTCCCGTTGAGCGGCAGCGTGGCATCTAACGTGCCTGGAAACGTACAAGTGCAATGTCTCGTCACGGATGGAGACCCAACAAGTTGATGAGCGCCATGATGGACATCTTGCAATCGGTGAGTGACGCCGCCTACGAAAACATAAAAAAATTCTTACGAGGACGTGCTAACTCGACTGGTAAAAGCACGATCGAATTGGGACGAAACATTGCGCATTGCACAATCACATGACGACGAGGAATCTCGTCAACCGAGCAACCCGTACAAAACGCTGATGAAACAACTTGATGGCTGGCTTCATAAATTACCAGTCATCGGCTTTAATTCGGGGAAATACGATCTCAATGCCGTCAAACAGTTCCTCGTTCCCTACTTCCTGTCAAAGAAAGAGGAAGAAGAAGAAATGGAACAGGACGACAACGAGAAAGAAGAAGAAGAGAACGATCGCGTCGGTTCGGTTTTTTGTCACCAAACGCGACAACACGTTCATGCGTCTATCGACGGATAAGCTAAAATTCCTAGACACGACCAATTACATAGCCCCGGGATTCAGCTACGACACATATCTGAAAGCGTACGGTTGTAAAGTAACAAAAGGGTTTTCCCGTATGAATATATGGATTGTTTGGAGAGACTCGACGATACCGCACTTCCACCAAAAGAAGCCTTCTTCAGTCAATTGACGAACGAGGGTATTTCCTACGACGATTACGTCAGTTGTCAAGAGGCCTGGCGCGATAACAGCATGACGACCTTGCGAGACTTTCTTGTCTGGTACAACAACAGAGACCTGGTTCCCTTTCTACAAGCCATCGACAGACAGTTCGCCTTCTACCAACAACGCGGCATAGACATGTTCAAGCAGGGCATCAGCGAGCCTGTCTGACCTTGCTCTACCTGTTCAACGATCTTCCGGAGAAGACGTACTTTACGCTCTTCAACGAGAAGAATAAAGATCTTCATCATCTCATCAAAGATCACGTGGTTGGTGGACTTTCATTCGTTTTTCACCGCTATCACGAGAAAGGAGTCACCACGCTACGTCAGAAGGAGTACGGAGAGGCCGCTCGTCCGTGTCGATCGATCGTTTGCTACGATGCCAACGCTCTGTACCTGTGGTCTCTCATGCAAGACATGCCGACTTGATGGTACACGCGACGACGGGAAGAAAATAACTTTAGCCCCGAGACGGCACAACTGCACGGTCAGATGGCCGTAGAATGGCTCACATGGGAAGCCACAAGAACGGGACGCGCCATACGACATCAAGTCAACGGTCGAGAGAAGAGGATCGGTAAACTTCCGGTGGACGGGTGGTGCATTTAGAAGAACACGGCGTATCAGTTCCACGGATGTTTCTACCACGGTCACCCGTGCTTGGGTCTAGAAACGAACGCCGTCAACGGGAAACCCATGACCCAACTGCTCGCCGAGACCCGAAAGAACACCGCGTGCCTACGTCACTTTGTGCAAGTCGTTGTGGGAATGCGAGTGGAAAGAGACGAGAAGAAATCCGGTCGTGAAAAAGTGTCTGGATGCTGCCTTTCCATTACGACGCCACGTGCAGTGGACGATGACGTGGCAACAGATCCTGAGAGGCGGGCGTGACGGAACCATATTCGGATTGATCAAATGTGATATTTCGGTGCCGATAGCATTACATATATATATATATATATATATATATATATATATATATATATATATATATATATATATATATATATATATATATATATATATATATATATATATATATATATATATATATATATATGCATTTCGGAAAAATTCGCGTGTAATGCTATCGCGTGTAATGCTATATATATCACCGTGTTGCATACTGTATAGCTGGAGAACGAGGCCACTGACAATGTGTGAGTCTAGCACTTCTTAAAATACCCCGACAACCCATTCAACTAAACTTATGCACCGCGTCCTGAGATTGGACATTGTGCGGGGTGATTACTGAAAGGGACACCTGACCAGTATCAGGTCAGAGAATATGCCACACCTCTTCTTGATTCTTTGCATTCACCTGTTACGGAGTCATGCCGATGCTGCCGTGGTGGGTGTTCTTGTACGAGTGCACAAAATACTGAAGGACGTCGATGAATCGCACGTCTGGTGTTTCGTGAGGTATCGCCACATACGCGTCTTCAACCTTCTATTGAATCTTTCGACGATGCTCGCTTTCGTCTCCGCGTTGTGAGTGGAGAAGTGGTGGATGCCGTACTTTTTCAACAGATCCTGAACGGACCGATTCAGAAATTCGAGTGCTTGATCTGTCTGCAATGTCTTTGACCAGCCTTCGGTGAACGTGCTTTTCAGCGCCGTCACAAATGATGCTGCGGACTTGTTCTTCAGCGGAACGCACCAAGCCACTTTCGTGAAGACGTCGATCAATGTGAGGAGAAAGATTATACCGTCTTTGTCGGTTTTCAAATTCGACAGATCGACGAGATCGGCCTGCCACTGCTGAGGTGGACCTCCTACGACGACGCGTCGTCTCCTGAAATGACGTCTCGCCGGTTTGTGTAGGGTATAGGCGTCCTGTTCCGACAACCATTTTTCGACGCTTTTCCTCGGCACGCGCGTGACGCGACGCAAGACGTCGACACCTCTGTAATTTGACACCCTTTTCGGATCGAAGTTGACCCTCTTCAGTTGTTTATTCCTCGACGCCATTAAAATATATCCGTTGGGTTGACAGTGGTGATGATGGTGACGTTGACTGCGTAGCACGGGTCTTGACGTAAAGCAGAACAGACACTACCACGACCACAACGACGATGATGGATCGGTAGTCTAGTCATGAGACCATATCCCGAATAGTGACCCTACTAGTATCAGACGTTGAGCGATAGTGTCGGCGAGCAAGTAAAGTCCACCGCAATGTAGCGCAACGATGACGAAACGGTACGTGTCCTGTGGATCGCACATCGCAGCGCACACTGTGCTATGGACACGTATCACACCACCTTAAAAGTATTCCCAACTAGCCAATGACGTCAATGTCTTGTGTCGTTGTCGTCGTTCTGAGGGTGGGGTGGGCATGGAATGTTCCATTCGACTACGTCGACGAGCGAGGGGTGTCCAACTGAGTGATATCCGTGCACTACTCGCACCAGCACGAGTTCGACGAGACGGAGTGGCCGTCGTCGTCGTCGTCGCCTGACTGTGTATGCTCTCTTGGAGGCATTACGACCAACTCCATGGGTAGGTTGATGGTACGGAGTTGTCGTGCGAATGGCTGCCATCCTATCAGATCGGTCTTTCTCTTACGCAACATATCATTCACGAGATACACCACGTTACTTCCGGCAATCGGCACACCCTCGTAGATATGTTCGCCACCTGCGGTCCACGCGATATCTCGTTTGAGATGCTCCATCAAACCTCTGGCTTTGACCTGCATGGTCTTGAGAACGGTGTCCACGACGTCGGCCTCTATTCTGCAACTAGGAGCTCCTACTGTTCCCTCCACCACAGGTCCTGGCCCCACCCCCGTTCCTGACCCCACCCCCGATGCTGCTGCTGACATCGACTCGTTTAACGAGACCATGCGTACCGGTTCCTTGACGTGTTTATCGAACAGGGCGTTGTACCGCTGCAACACCTGATTATACAAGGTTACCTTGGTCCTATCGTCGAGGTCCTTTCTACCGAGGATGGTCATCATTTCGTCGTCGAGGGCTTGTACTTTCCTACCTAGGTTATCTGTCGATGGTGGTGGTGTGAGCGAAGTTTGTCCAACAGTCGCAGATCCACCAAGACCATCTTGCGTGCGTGTTCCATCTCTCTCTCTCTCTCTCTCTCTCTCTCTCTCTCTCTCTCTCTCTCTCTCTCTCTCTCTCTCTCTCTCTCTCTCTCTCTCTCTCTCCCTCTCCCCCTCTCTCCCCCCTCTCTCTCTCTACTTCTTGAACAGCACCTCTTGGAGCAAGGGTAGAAAGACCGAACTTGCCAACGGTGCTAGGAAGGTCTATAGGAAGCCCCCGCTCTGTCCCTCGCCGACCTGTCGTTGCAGTAAGATGCGTCTTCTCCTCGAAGCTGGCGTTCGTCTCTGAGACAACTCGCGTAATTTCGTTCTGTATTTATTCAAACGTTGCCTCTCTAAATCGGACAATGGAATGTTCTTTTTTAATATGTTGTAGGCATACTCGGCCAGTGCACACAGCAGATCGGCGACGGCGTTAGCGATGCTGGCTCTTCTCAGTTTGTTGCTCTTGTATCTGTTCAAAGCCTGTATACACAAAATGTGTCTCTTCACCAGGTCAGACATGGATGAAGAGACGATCTACGCACTCGGTCTTTGTATACTATCGGTAAGTACATGTACTGAACACCGTCGTCTGGAAAGATGGCCGTGCGCAGACGCATGTCTTCGGGTGTGTCCTGTTTGAGATCGACCAATAGATAACCATACGGTACCCACGTGGCGTCTTCAAAAGCATATTTTACGAACTTCTCGCGCCCCGGATACATCTGACGAGCCAAGTGCGACATCTGCGATGCGTCACGAGGATTCTTGAACACCACCATGTACTGAGAGTTCAGACTGATGGTACGACTCTCCTTGTGTTTAGGGAACAAGTTCTGTACGAGATACAGCACGGACGTGTTCCTGTGATGACTTTTTTTAGTGAACAAGGTCGTTACCCGTCCGTCCGTTTCCGCCATGAGATAGTCTATGATGATGAGGTTCCTCGTTGTCGAATCGAGTATGCTCGCACTCGGCAACCCTTCCTCGAACCGCACGTCGAATAAGTCCATCGTTGCGTAGGCCTATTGCCATTTTCCGTAACACCACGTGATCCGTTCGTGAGGTGGATCGATCATCGTAGCAGCGTGATGCAGCATACGCGTTACGAAACTACATTTACCACATGCCGTCGGTCCGGCGACGATGCACGTGAAAGGATGTTTCCACCGTACGTCCATGGTCACTTATGAAAGACGACCAGTGTGCATCGATTTTTTTCTACACGTCTTGTTTATATAGTCTGTCGCTACTACTGATGATGCGTTTTCCAACTACGACAAACGTTTTAGATGTAGGATGCATAGACAACAAAGCAGGTGAAAATATTCTTTGAAAGTTTGGGATCGTAACATCGACGGAATTCAGGAACTCTCATGACATGAAGCAAAGCATCACCTTCAGACACTGATTGGTCACGACTAACATCATGGATCCATATCTTGTATGTAACAGACAGTACCTTAACCTGATCAAAGTTATCATACCAGCGAGCACGAAGTTGGTACGGAAACTCCTCAAAAGAGAACTTCGAATTAAAGCAAGTCCACTCTCCTGCACCAGCAATGAAATAAGATCCAAGCTGTACATTACGAATATAGCAGTGTGCTCTACGGCGAAAGGTTCTACCACGTCTCATCTTATAAGAAATTCGCCGTCTATAACGCTTGCGGACACCAAACGTACGACGGTGATTATAACGAGTACGAACACATCGCCTAGCAATACGCCAACAGGCCGTACGACCGGCGTGCATCTTCTTTTCTACACGTCCACCGGACCCGTGCTCACTCCGTCCTCGTGCACCACGCGTTTGGCATAGAAGTTGGTGAGAGCTGCTCGTTCCTGCACGTACGTCAACACGGACGAGCGATGCACCCATAACCCGCGTTTCTTTCAACTTCCGCTCCGACGGTTGGCGAGCACCTCATGGAACACGTCCTTGTTGATGGCGTTGTGACGCTTGCTCAGTCCTTTGGTGCTGTACTTGCCGGTGGCTCCGAAACAATAGTACGTCTTGCTGCACAACCCCACGAACCCGTCGCAGGACCATTCGACCTTGAACAGAACCGGTGTCCTCTTGTTGTACGCCTTGCGCGCCTTACAGCACGCCACGTAACCGACCTACGGACAATCGGCGAGTCGACAGCGCACGTACTCGTTCTGATATTCGTCACAACATTCGGACGACAACCATTTGGATCGATGTCGGAAATAATGTTCTCGTAGTTGCGGGGTCACGATGTCGTCAACAGACTCGCCGGCCAAGGCCAAATAGGCGGAATCTGAATCTGTATCCATCCCGCATTATTGAAAGATAGGACGCTCCAGATACATGTTGATAAAGTCGTAATAGAACTGCAACATGCGCATCTTGGCGTACTGCAGAACGAAGAACCCCACTTATACAGGCAGGGTGTACCTGACGGGTTTCTTGTTCATCGCTATCTCGTACGCATCGTCGATGACGAGGTCGAGTTGTCGGAACCGTCAATCGTTGGCCATGAGCGATGCAGCCTTCTCCGTGCAGTATTTCACGTCGCGATGTCGATCCACGTTGGTGATGGCCTTCCCATAACCCGAGTTTCCCATCAACTTCATGGTGTATGCGATGATGGCCTTGTGCGAGTGGACGTCTCCCTCGTGTCGGGCCGTGGACACAGCGTCGCCGAACCGCTGGAAGCACGGGTTGGGGGTGTACTCGACGACTTGGTAGACGCGCGTTTTCTCGAGTCCGTGCTCTTCTCGTCTCTTTCCACTCGCATTCCCAACAACTCGACGACCTTGACAAAGTGACGTAGGTAGGCGGTGTTCTTTCGGGTCTCGGCGAGCAGTTGGGTCATGGGTTTCGTTCGTTTCTAGATCCAAGCACGGGTGACCGTGGCAGAAACATCCGTGGAACTGATACGCCGTGTTCGCCTCACTGCACCACCCGTTCACCGGAAGTTTACCGATCCTCTTCTCTCGACCGTTGACTTGATGTCGTATGGCGCGTCCCGTTCTTGTGGCTTCCCATGTGAGCCATTCTACGGCCATCTGACCGTGCAGTTGTGCCGTCTCGGGGCTAAAGTTATTTTCTTCCCGTCGTCGCGTGTACCATCAAGTCGGCATGTCTTGCATGAGAGACCACAGGTACAGAGCATTGGCATCGTAGCCAACGATCGATCGACACGGACGAGCGGCCTCTCCGTACTCCTTCTGACGTAGCGTGGTGACTCCTTTCTCGTGATAGCGGTGAAAAACGAATGAAAGTCCACCAACCACGTGATCTTTGATGAGATGATGAAGATCTTTATTCTTCTCGTTGAAGAGCGTAAAGTACGTCTTCTCCGGAAGATCGTTGGACAGGTAGAGCAAGGTCAGACCGGCTCGCTGATACCCTGCTTGAACATGTCTATGCCGCGTTGTTGGTAGAAGGCGAATTGTCTGTCGATGGCTTGTAGAAAGGGAACCACGTCTCTATCGTTGTACCAGACGAGAAAGTCTCGCAAGGTCGTCATGCCGTTATCGCGCAAGGCCTCTTGACAAACGACGTAATCGTCGTCGGAAATACCCTCCTTCGTCAACTGACTGAAGAATTCTTCTTTTGCTGGAAGTGCGGTATCGTCGAGTCTCTCCAAACAGTCCATATATTCATACGGGAAAAACATTTTGTTATTTTGGTCATGACTACGAATTTTAGCTTATCCATCGATAGACACATGAACGTGTTGTCGCGTTTGGTGACAAAAAATGAACGTTATCTTCTTCTTCTTCTTTGTCGTCCTGTTCCATTTCTTCTTCTTCCTCTTTCTTTGACAGGAAGTAGGGAACAAGGAAGTAGGGAACGAGGAACTGTTTGACGCCATTGAGATCGTATTTCCCCGAATTAAAGCCGATGACTGGTAATTTATGAAGCCAGCCATCAAGTTGTTTCATCAGCGTTTTGTACGGGTTGCTCGGTTGACGAGATTCCTCGTCGTCAGGTGATTGTGCAATGCGCAATGTTTCGTCCTAATTTGATCGTGCTTTTACCAGTCGAGTTACCACGTCCTCGTAAGAATGTTTTATGTTTTCGTAGGCGGCGTCACTCACCGATTGCAAGATGTCCATCATGGCGCTCACCAACTTGTTGGTGTCTCCATCCGTGACGAGACATTGCACTTGTACGTTTCCAGGCACGTTGGATGCCACGCTGCCGCTCAACGGGACGTGACGCGCCACCCACTGCATCTTGTCGCTGTCCGACGGAAGTAGTGCGGTGTGGAACCAACACTCGAAGTCAAAGGCGGCTCGGTACGGATAGTATCGCAACGATTCGGGGACTCAAATGTTCTCGTCGTCCAGACGTTAGAACACCGACGGAGTCGAATGGTACACGCCGCCGGGATAGACGTGAGCTCGTGTCTGCTTAGCCAATATTCATTTTTCCATAAGCTCTCGCCACACTTCCGGCATCTGTATGAGTGGCAGTACATTTGAACGTTTTGTATGTACGAAAAGTGTGTCTCCTGAAGATTGAGAAACATCGTGTCAGAATAATGGCACAACGATCGCCGGACGAGTTCTGCGGTCTTCTTTCCGTCATCATCATCAGACTCGACGAGTTTATAAACTCACATGTCCGTTTGGAAAGTGGTATCTACGCGATAGAGGTCTTCGAGTGTGACTCCGGCAAATTCTTCCATAGACACATCGTCATCCTGTTTGTAAGTCTCGTAGAGTTTCTCAACGGCAGATTCCAAATGATAGCGATCGCCTCCGCGATGAAGAGCTAAGCATCTAAAGAGGCACAAATTATCGTTTTACCTCTTGTGATGGTTTGGCACCGTTTCCAGACTGATGACGGCTTTGTTCTTCTTGATGTATGTCGGCAGAGGAGTCATGCCAACGCAGCCAATTGGGTGATTGATAATGCGGTTTATAAAAAGGTCACATTTGTCACTATCTCACAAATCTACGCAGACACCCACTGTAAAGCATCTGTGTTTTTTTTACGGTCTGAAAAACATTAAACTCCTCCCGATTGGTGATGAGACATGGTTCATCCAGATATCGACCACAGTAACTGCAGGAGGAATGATAGTACCTATAACATCCTGTGTTTTTGTTTTTCAAACAAATCCATCAATCAAGTTGATTTTGAAAGAATTGGTCTGTTGCTCGAACATGGTCTTCAATGGAGTTTCTAGAGTAGTCGTATCTAGACTGCATAGTCTAAAATTTACCCTGGTCTGGAGAAGGCCTCTGGATACGCTTGTTCTAATGGAGGACCAATTGTTGCGAACGACCTCTAACAAATCTGTTGACAGAGAGTCGGGGAAGGGAAATCGATCGGGCGGGTCGATGGGATCTTCGATAATGAACGGGTGGCAGGGTGTAGTATCTTCCCTTTTCGCTCTTTTTGGCAATGGTGGTGAAACGACACATGTCGTTCTTTCATGTCTTTGTAAGTTATAATTTCTTGCAAACACCTTACCACATTTTATGCATACTGCTGGTGGCGAAACAGTGGTGGAATTACACGCCGTTCTTATATGGCGAAGTAAATGGTAATTTCTTGCAAACACTTCGTTGCAATTTGAACATGTGTATTTCATCGTTGCTGGTGATGCGCCGAAATAGGTGTGCAAAGATCGGAGAACGATTGTGATAGAAGGTATTGGTTAGCATTTGTACAAATAAAGACACAAATATATATATATATATATATATATATATATATATATATATATATATATATATATATATATATATATATATATATATATATATATATATATATATATATATATATATATATATATATGTATATATATATATAATATATATTCTTGCAAAACTTGGTGAACAGCTACCGTCGCGGCATCTCGACGTGTTGCTGCGTGGCTGTTGTGTTGAATCGAAGTGCTGTGTAAATATCGGAGAACGGTTGTGATGGCGAGTGTAGTAGCGGCTCGGTTTATATAGCCTTTCGCTACTGCTGACGTTGCACTTTTTTCCTGGGATTTTCTCGGTTAGAACCGGTTTGAACCGGTTTGAACCAGTTTGAACCGGGTTGAACCGTGAATATCACGTGCACCCCATGCATAAAAATACCAAATAAGGACATGCAGCTGGCGTAAGACATACACAACTGGCAGGTGCAGTGGTGTTTATGCATTATTGACCTTGACCTTTTGACCTCGTGGTTTTCTTGCAGACTCGTATCATTATAGGCGGTATGTAGGTGTCGACGCGAAACGACATACGTCGAAAAGTTCTCGATATAATGCAATGATGCGATATGCGTCGTATAGCTTATCTGCACGGCTACGTTTCTCCCGCTGCATGCTCGAACATTCGTCCGTTAGGTTTCAGTCTGCTAGCAGCGTGAAAATGTGGGATCGTGTTTCTTTTCGTGAGCGTGGACATTTTCATGACGTCGTTCGAACGTTCCAGAAAAAAATACATGAAACCGGTTCAATTCATACAGAATGGTTCGGAAAACTAGCATCATGTAACCGTAACGTCCTCCTAAACGCGTTAGAACAACCATTCACCCGTAAATGGACGTGATTCTAATACACGGGAACTGCAAAATACGCATTCGCTTTTTATACCTATAAGCAAACACGCGTAGAACTTATGGATAACACATGATCGACTGCATCGACTCGGCCATGTATGTAATTGTCGACACTGTATGGTTGGGAGGTGTGGAGTAGGTGAATTAGGAGCCGCTCGCGCAACCGGAAACATAATCGAGCGCAACACGGTCACTAAGCTGTGTGCATGTTATGCGTGCGCAAGAACACGTGCATGCATTCAATCCATGAGAACAGTCGCCACGCCCCTTGGCGACCGTATCATCCGGGCTCATCTGAAACCCCTCTCTGACGACTATATCACCCAGGAGAGCGCCTCTTTGTGACCGTAGCACCCAGGTTCACCAGAAACCTCGCGAGCGCTTTCTGACGATTGTATCAGCGCAAAACAAAATGCAGCCTCCATGGAGAGGTCACGTGATATACAAAGGAGGAGATGTGACTTCATAGGTCAAGTGACTGCTCTCGACAAATAATAAACGTCGACACATTTGACTCGTAGCACCGACTCCTGGAGACCGTATAAGCGCAAAACAGGATGACACCCACCATAGAGAGGTCAGGTGATATGTAAATGAGGAGCTGTAACGCCATAAGTCACACGTGACTACTCTCGTCCAATCAGAACCGTCGACACATTTGAGCCGTAGCAGCGCCTCCTGGTGACTGTATCATTGCAAAATAACATGGCAGCAAAACAAGATGGCACCTCCATAGAGTGGTCACATGATATGCAAATGAGGAGCTGACCCGTAGCGCCCCCTGACGACAGTATGACCGCAAACGAGTGCCGTGACTGCTCTCAACCAATCAGAAGCTCACCCAAAGAGATACATTGTTGCAACTCGATTTGGCGCCCCCTAGCGGTAAAACTGCTCTCGACCAATCAGAAAGAGCCAAAAAATCTGCTCATTTGAGCTATGATAGGGGATTATCCAATGGCGCCCCCTGGTGGTGAAATTCTCTCGACCAATCAGAACGCTCCATTTTAAATTTTGACCAATCAGAATGAGCCCCAAAATCTGCTTATTTTAACATCTCAAAGTTTCAGACATACTACTTGTGGTGTATATTGCAGTCTGCTGCACTTTGCTTAGCACATGTATCGAAAGAAAAACACATATTGTAAATGGCAATGTCCTTTAATTTCATATTGTAAATTATTGCAGAATTACATTTTGTATTGCTGATGATTTAACTAGATGTCAAAGACAATTCCCATTGCATAGTAGTGCCACTCCACGTGACATCTGTAGATCTCACAAAATCTTTCGATTGTGTGAATCGATGTGCACTCGAGTGTGTCACAGATCTATGGTTTGGCTGGGATAATGCGGTGAGCCAATGGTAATACTCGTGATGGTCCAGTGTGTGTGTATATGTACAACTATAATGTACTCAACAAGTTTATTTAGTAAAAACTATAATATAGTAAACAATCACAAATCAAGTATGCTGAATGGAATTACAATCTACCAACGCCCAATATTAAATCGCAGTTTACATAATAACTCACAGTCTCTTACGAACTTGCTGGCGTCGCTTCTAGCATAGACAGGTCCAGTGCGTGTGGTACCAAGCTAGCAACAGCGAATCCAATCAAGCGTGCCCCGGCGAGTGCAGTCAAGCGTACAGCGTGCCCCGTCGAGTGCAGTCAAGAGTACAGCGTGCTCCAACTTGTGCAATCATGAGTACAACGTGCTACGGCGAATGCAGTCAATAGTACATCGTGCAGTGTCGATGGAGGAATCACGAGGAGGCGTCAACGCGTCTTGTTGTCGGCAGTCGTCGCCCAGTCCGGACAACGGATAGTTCTCAAAGAGGCAATCGGTGTATTAATTTTCACCAATGCACAATCGACGACATTAGTAATGAAATAACGGCGAAACAATCGTCTCTTGAATAATCCACAGACAATTATTGTCCTTGCGCGTCGAAACTCTTAACACGAGACATGGGTATGATCCCATTACCTTACTCGGTGAACGTAGTCTGTTGGAACGAACATTGCTCCAATGCACCAAAACACCCCAGTATCAAACATTCAAATCAACTAATATCCTGCACAATATATATATATATATATATATATATATATATATATATATATATATATATATATATATATATATATATATATATATATATATATATATAATTAGAATCTAGACAGTACACACGTAATGATGGTGTACACCATAATGCATCGGGTACAATAGTTATAACAGAAAAGCACTTTACTAATTTCCTTTATCTCAACCCATTGTCGAAAGTGAGAACGAAAACACATTTGCTTAACCATTATGCTGTCAACAAATGCTACTATATTTCAATATATTTGTTCTCCACCGTAATTAAATGCGAACACAATGATAAACAATATCAGTATACAACGAGTTTTCCAATGATACCAAACATAACACCATTTCATTTATTTGTTAATCCGTTGTAACAAACAATCTTTGAAAAAAACATTGGCAGGTAAATGACAGAAAGAGTTTCTATGCCTTCACAAGGAGTAAACGAGATAAAGTCGGACTACTGGAAAACAACAGTGTAAATATAATTTCAGAGGGGTTTCAAATGGTAGAGGACCTGAATCAGCATTTCAGCTTAGTTTTTACCACATTTCATCTTACTTCCAATTCCAACTAATAAATATGATACGGATATATCAGGTTATTTAGGGCAGTTATTTGTAACTCCTAAAATGATAGCACAGAACATTAAGAAGATGAAAGATATTAAATCACCTGAATTTGAAGGTATACCACCACCACCGCTTAAGGAAATTGTAGAGCAAATTAGTATACCACTTGCAAAAATGTTTAACATGTCACTAGAAGAGGAAATTGAGCAGTGGACAGGAAAGACCTTTGCAGAAACCCAGGCACTAGCGCACAACAGCAAATACTGGAGCCGACTTGTGCAAGTTAATTGGAACAGCGCCTCTATTACCCAGGCGGGTTACGGGATCAGTAACAGTTACAGTAACAGAAGAGGAAATATTTCTTAAGAATGGAAACAAGCAAATGTAACGCCGTTCTTTAAGAAGGGATCGAGGAACAAATCAGATAATTACAGACCAGTGCGTTTAACATCAGATATATACAAATTATTATAAAAGTTAATTAGAGAACGCAAACCCCAATAGCAAAGTCCGCCTGTAGAAATGTGGTTTGTCTCTGAATCCGATCACTCGTTTTAATCAGTATTTTGTCCGGTGTGGTGAACCTTCGCGCAAAACACATTGAAATGTCGCCTGAATACGTCCCGAAATCTCTTGTTGCAAAAGACGTACAGGAAGACGTTGATGGAATAGTTGATTTGCTCGCAATACAGCGTGATCACCCGAACGACAACGATTGTTGGATCTTTCGACTCGAACAGATTCTGTTGCCGGAAAAACGACACGAGGTGCGCGATGGCGACGGGCATGACGAGCAAGACGAACGCTGCGTTCGTCGCCAGTAGCATTGCCGTCATCCGCGATGCCATCTTGTCGGAGGGATTCTGGGAAACACTCTGCGCGTGCACCTTCCGCCTGCTCCTCCAAAGGGAAGCGACGGTGAACGAATTCAAGACGATCATTGTGACAGCGGGTACAACCGCATAGACGCTGATGCTTAGAAGAAGAACACTTCCAATGAGAGCAGTTGAACCTGTCCGATGTATGGAGTTGGGCATGCAGGTTCCCTGGATTATTGTCGTGTCCAGTTTTACCCGGAAGGCGTTGTAGGCCCCGCAGATCAGCAGGGTAAAGCCAATGCTGGCGTATACAATGCGCTTTGTGCATATTGTCTTCGTTCGCAGCGGAAAACAGACGGCGATGAAACGTTCAACGCAGATGAAGACGACGATCCACGAGCTCAACATCTTCGCTGTACGATACACCCAGAAGAACACCCGACAACCGGTCACGTCGAAGGAGCGAACGTCGACCCCCATTAGGCTGCGAACCAGATGTTTGTTGAGAGTCGACACAAAGATGACAACCGTATCGGACAGGGCCAGGGCGATCAGGAAGACGCTGACGCACATGGAGCGAAATTCCTTCGCCAACATCACACGGATGGTGACAACGTTTCCACAAATGCCTGTTATGACCAGAATAGGTAGAAGGATGTAGGAAACGTACGTAAAGATCATATTCAACCCCGCTTGATCCCCGACGTCACTCGCTGTTATATTGCTATGCGACGGTCGTTTATTTGCCTTTGCATCCGTCGTTAACTGCGTCCATTTTACTCCGTCAGTAAACGTTGAGTTGTCATCGGTTAGAATCGACGCATTTGTTTGGAGAACGGCTGCTGTTCCCCTCTCGTTGATGCCGCTGTGCGGAGTATTACGACCAATTGCCGACTCTAGCCAGTTTGACGTGACATCTGTCGAAAGACTACGACAGGCAGTCAGCAAGACACACGTGAGGAAAATCACGACTTCACCCATCGCAAGCGGTCGATGTAATAACATAATCAGCGCAGCTGTGTCGACTACACGCTTATTGAATAATATTACGTTCAGCGATTCTGTCGGACTGACAGTGCCTGTCTTAATCATTGAATACTCTAATAATATGAGTTGTTAATCAAGTGTTAGCTTTGTATTATGTAATGCCAATAGCAGCGTAAACAGATTGGATTATCAAAATTACTTAATCACCTTCCCTTCTCAGGTTGAATGAAAGCGTAACGGATTAGGAGCGATTCCAATTTACTATTTGTGCTTTTCGCACTAGTAGTTAATGTACAAGAAGGCAACATCATTAGTGCATCGTATAATCAATCTATGTTAGCGCGTCAGGTTACCCCGTACGTCCAATCAATCAGACTTGAATGCTTAATGCTAACGCAAAATACACAAACACACACACACACACACACACACACACACACACACACACACACACACACACACACACACACACACACACACACACACACACACACACACACACACACACACACACACACACACACACACACACACTCTCTCTCTCTCTCTCTCTCTCTCTCTCCATCTATTTTACCTAACTGCATTATGACAGCCTATCGGTTCTTCATTTTCCACATCAATGAAACAATATCAGAAGAACGCAAGAAGATATCGACGTGAAAGGAGAGGAGAGCAACTAAAATGATTCCTAATAGACCTTAGTAATTATTAACAGTGCAAGAATTTACATAATCACTATATCAACTGCTCCTTTAATTTATTATGCTACCAAATTCACAAATGTTTTAGGTGGTTTTCATATCCTCTGATTCGTTTACCTTTGTACTGTTTGAAGAAATACTTCTGTCGATATTTTCATTATCATTGAATATTGTTGAAACTGTTTTATTTCCTTTTGACATTGAGTTGCACTTGATCGAGTAGCAAACTATTTTGCCCTACTCTTTTTATTAGTAGTTTTGGAGGATTGTTGAATTATTGTGTGCGCGTGCGTTAATATTGTATTAAATACATTGCACAATTGTGTTAATATCTATGCAAGAAGAATGTTCATCTCCTGACAGCTGCCAATCAAACAGTACATAAGAAGCATTTTAATCAGCAACAAGATTACGGTCAGCATATTGTGGTTCTACTGCCTTCTTTAAGTTTTTCCTCTCAAGATCCTAATAACCGTTCACTATTTTAAACACTTCTATTTGGTCTCCTCTTAGTGTCATGGTCTCTAGTGTTGTCAAACCACATTGTAAAAAGCGAATTTCGTAACTAAGGTCTCCCAATTCTGGAACAATTTTAGTTGCTCTTCGTTGTATCCTTTCTAGCTTGTCTCTGTCTTTTTTACGATATGGCCTCCATGCTTGAATACAATATTCCAAATGTGGTCTAACTATTACTTTGTACAGCGGTACAATTAGATGGTTCTCTTTATACGTGATAGTTTTCCTAATTAGCCGTAGAATTTGATTTCCTTTCGAAGCAGCAATCCTACATTGATCTGAAACTTTCATGTCAGCACTAAATGTTACTCCTAAGTCCTTTTCTGGTGTGGTTATACCTAGTACAGCATCACCCATTTTATATTCCTCGTCCATATGTCCATGTCCTATGTGTATACATTTACACTTCCCCAAATTTAATAACATTTGCCATTTTTCTGACCATTTAACACTTTTTTCTAGGTCATCCTGTAAACTTTGTTTGTCTGTATCTTTAGTAACCTTTCTGAATACTTTTGTGTCATCTGCGAATTTGAGTACTTTGCTAGATATGTCATCCTCCAAATCATTTATATATATTAAAAACAATATAGGGCCTAATACTGATACCTGAGGTACCCCATTCAAAACAGATTTCCAGTTTGAAATCTCAACATCTACTATTGCTCTCTGTCTTCTGTGTGTATTCCACTTTTCCATCAAGTTGATTACATCATTACCTATACCATGGGCTTTTAGTTTAAGTAGCAATTGATGTGGCACTTTGTCGAAAGCTTTCTGAAAATCTAAGTAGACAACATCCACTGGTGACCCGTCATCTACCCACTTTGTAATTTCTTCCAAAAAACATAAGAGATTGGTTAGACATGACCTTCTTTTAGGAATCCATGTTGAGATGTATTTATTAATTTATGTTTTACAAAGAATTCCACCATGTGGTATCTAATTAATGTTTCGAGTAACTTACATACAACTTATTGCATACAAGGGATTGCATGGTAAAAAAGGCGTCTTTCCCGTGTCAGTCTTGAGATGCTGGTAGAAATGACTGATCTTGCGACTCACCTCTGGATTCAGTGGCTCTACTTTGGAAACATCCTTCGTAATCTCGTACACTGATTCGACGTCCTCCTATCGGGGAGACACACCATGTATATGTCACAGGACGTCATCCAACCTATTTCCATTCCCCGATGTCTATAGCAACTGCTCCTATCAGACTCAGCCTCCATCCAGTGTTTGCGTGGGACAGCCTGGATGGAAGCAAGGACGGACGTTAGGTATGGCAGGTCATGACAACAGTATTCTTGTAGGTCGGTATGTTAACCTACGTTATTGGATAGGAATTTCAGACCGAGCACAGCTTTCCCTATGGGAGTCTGGACTCTCACAACATATTTGACGACGACGGTAATTAAGTTATGATTGTAGCCAAAACTGACGTTTTACAATCTTAGAAAACACATTAAAATGTCTAAGTTTCCAGCATGAAATAAGATGTATGCAGAACAGGGGATGTAGTATTAGACAAACGGGGGTGGGGAGGTCCGGGGAATGTACTGACTGTTCTTTATATGGTGCTTCACGGGCCATTACTCAGGTGGATGATGTGTTAACCACCGTGGGTAATTGCATCATCATATTAATTAAAGGAACTCGTTGACACATTTAATGTATTAGTGTATTTTATGGTTAGTGTGCACCAATCAGTAGCAGTTCAACGGATGATCAGAGAATTAATTAAAAACATTCTTCTTGGATGCTTCCTGCTGCATTTGTCAATAGTTGTTTGGATGTCGAGTTTGATGTATTTGTGTACATTTAGCTGGATGTTGCCCTCATTGTTTCCAGTAGATTGTAGGGCTTTGCTTATTCTGACTAATCCTATTTCTCCCATTACAGTGTGATTCTTCTTGCACGGACGTTAGGTATGACAGGTTATGTCAACAGTATTCTTGTTGGTCGGTATGTTAGCATATGTCAGCTTGCCCACGTTATTGGATAGGAACATCAGATCGAGCAAAGCTTTCCCTATGATGGCACTCAATCTCGTGTCCAAATCTTGGAGAAGGTGGTCTAGATATGGTAGGAATACTCAACGTCGCCAATATATTTATAGGGTGTCTGCCTCCGCGTTGTTTCTCATGGTCTGCCTCCCACTTTGCCTTGGGACCGGTATCACTTTCCCAGCAGTGTTTGCCATCTCTTCCTGCTATCGATAAATATGTGGTTTACCAGGGTGACTTCTTCGTAGGCCCGGAGAACATCCTGCATAGATCCCTAGACCAGTTTGAGACCTACTGTCTGCTCAAACATGCAGCGATGAATGCAAAGTTTGAGATCGCCCAGAGTAAGCAAACAGGGTAGGCCAAATCAATCATTGTTTTTGAATTCCATTTGTTGCTAAAATTGCACGCACGTACACACAAGAACATTTGTTGCTAAAATTGCACGCACGTACACACAAGAACATTTGTTGCTAAGATTGCACGCACGTACACACAAGAACATTTGTTGCTAAGATTGCACGCACGTACAGACAATAACATTTGTTGCTAAGATTGCATGCACATACACACAAGAACATTTGTTGCTAAGATTGCACGCACATACACACAAGAACATTTGTTGCTAAGCTTGCACGCACGTACAGACAAGAACATCGACCCTGATATCTATTGTACTCATGCAAACATTCACAGGGATATGAATATAATATTTCAGTAAGTGTCAGCAGATCATGGTAGTAATAAAACTAATTATCACCACAACGTATTTATTCCTATTGGTGTTACCGCAGCAGTGTAGTTGGATGCTTCAAAATCTGATTAGGCAGGAATAACTTTTGTAAGCGAGTCCAGTGCTGCGTTTTCTTTACACTGATGTTTACGGGAACCTGCGCGCACAAATACGACTCACTGGTTTAATAATGATGCCAGAGGAGACTCCAGAATACCATAAACTTAACTTGCTATCTGCCATATTATGTTATGCAATCGATAATAACAAACATATGTATTAAAGTGAGAACTTTACGTTCATCATGGTTAGGCATTCATGACATCACGTGAAGGCCATATCATTAACACCCGTAACATCAACTAAATAATTGAATCAGGGTCAACTGCTCAACTTAACGTCACCAGTCCCTTCCAAATTGCCAGCCATCACTCTATAGACAAAGACGGGTGCATGGTCAACCCTTCGTGGGCAATATCATACTGTGGCACGATGCCCTATTTTATACACATTTCCTGGATAACGCTAATTGGTAAACGACCTTGTAGAAAGTCCACCTAGGCGTGGGAAAAAACAATTCATGTTAATAATAATAAATAACTACTTATATTTCAGTTAACGCTTTGCGAATTCCTGTGTGTATGTTCGGACGCTTGGTGTGAACACTAAAGCGGATGCAAAATTCAAATTACACATTTATCTTTACCATCATTTGATACTTTTCGTGAGAATGGCCCATATGTTTTTTTTTCGCTATGCCTAAATTAACAGAATATGCCATTTTCAAAAAAATCTGAAGAAACATAGTGTTGATGAATATTTCAGAGTGTTTATATGAAAGAAGTCACAATTCTGAGATCAAGACTAATTTATTTAATTAGAAATGTTGACCAGGGCCGAATATAACACTAGTATTAACATAACCTAGCACTAGGAATAGGTCCTAGATGCAGCTGACAGCTTAGCCAATAACAACATATTTTTAGTATTAATATAAATTATAGTCACTAACTGAGACCGAGAGTTGAATAATCATAGTATTACAATGAAGAAACAAGTATATAAAGAACATACAATTACAACATGTTTAATAAAAAAATTACCAAAACAAGCGAACAATGCCGTGCCGGCGACGAGAATGGGCGATAATAGAACTAAACAGTTAACGCATAACTATCAAAGTATAAATTTAACCGTAAAAACTGCTAATCTTAAAGTTGTTTTCGACATAAATCACCCTATTTCAATAAATACTATATTATATGTCAATAATTAAAATTAAGAAACTGTCAAACTGAAAAAAAACGTGTGAAATAGAGAACCACATTTTTTAATACGTAAACTCGGCAGCCTCGTTCTGATTTTTCAAATAGTCGTTGTTGAGGGACAGCATTGAAAGTGTCAGTGAAGTCAAGAAGAGGTATAAGTGGCCAAATCAAGCATAACATGACATAACTGCGATGTAATTTTTCGTAGCATCTCGGATAAACAGTTTTCTCATACATTGGTCACTGTGACAAAATTATTTTTTTACAAGAAAAGTCATGCATAAACATATTTTTATACATCTAATATTACATTAATCGCTAGATGGCATGACTGGATCGATATATCAGTGGCAGTGCACTCGGTAAATACGCCATAGTTCAGTTTATCAGATGAAAATGAACGAAACTATTCATAATAATCAATACAGAAAAGTAATCAAATGGCCACGTGATTTTTATACATTTAATGCGTCGTTTATTATCGCGCAGTGAGGCTTTTCGAAGGCACTCTTTCTTTTAAGCTTTATGGCAATTAGCTTCGCTTTGAGAAACGTATTTCCACCGTTGAAGATTCGTACAATTCACTCAAAACAACTGTATATCAATGTGCTTGCACTTGATAGATGAACTAACTGACACTTATTTCGAATATCAATCATATGCGCAGATTTTTAAACGGCTTATTATATCACTTAAGGCAACAACTACATCAACCAATCAATAGTAATCCCTTGTCTCAAATATGTTTCTTCAGATTTATTTGAAAATGGCATATTCTATTAATTTAGGCATAGCGAAAAAAAAACATTATATGAGCCATTCTCACGAAAAGTACCAAATGATGGTAAAGATAAATGTGTAATTTGAATTTTGTATCCGCATTAGTTGTGTTCACATCAAGCGTCCTAACATACACAGGAAGTCGCAAAGCGTCAGCTGAAATATAAGTATAGAAAAAAGTTTTTAATATGAATATTCATTGTTTATTGAAATGCTAAATTTTACATCTTAAAAAATCATATCTCAAAAAGTACTTTACGGATCTTGAAACTTTTCACATTTCAGACACACGTCATTGAAACTCATACCACGCCCACGTTAATGAAAATTTTTCGTAATACGGCATAATTAGATCAGCCACAACTATCATATAAATTTAGCAATTAAAAAAACTTAATTTGATTGAATTGTACAGTAGATTCCCTTAACCGTTGCCATACCTGAATTAAAGCTGCGAATGTATTTTACAAGCACCTACATTAAGGGTTTTTATTTTATATTATATTATTATCATAGTATTCTATTCCAAATATGTACAGCCTACGTTGGTCATCAAGTAGATTGACGTAAATTATCTACGCCACCAAACAACCTTATTACATCGATTTTTGTATGCCAGCATCATTCCGAGTACCAAAACAAACAAATATTCTTCTGACGTTTACTCTTAAAAGACGCAACGTGACAATACTGCTGTGGCCCCTGTAGGCTACCTTACTTGTACCACGCTAGTCGAGAAGAACATTATAGTAATAAAACGAAAATAAAAGGCCTAACAGAAAAAAATATTGTTGTAACTCACAAAAACATATTGATAGAAATATGTTCATATCCATTCAATGTCTTAACCTATTTGCATCTAGGGTGGCTAAACCATATTCGTTTAGACATTCTTCATGACAATGTCCCTCAGTCGACAGTATGATATCTGAACCTTTGTCCAATGTCAACGGTTTGATATAGGGTTGTGTTCCTGGCACATGGAGTAGCATCTCTTACTGCCCCTGTTTTAACGTGAAGTTGTCTTACAAATAAAATCAAGTCTACATTTCCTCTATCATATCGACGTAATTATATGTACTAATCGTCTAATTTATGTAATGGAAATTTAATTATGTAAAAAAAGGTCAAGAAGAAATACTTGTTAAAAGAGGCTAATGGACAAACTGCATAAAACATGAAGAAGAATACACAAACTACAAAGACGCACTTAGCCTAGCTACAACTGAAATGAGAACATCCAAACGAATCTTTGAGCAAACATTGGTAGGTAATTTCAAAATGACAGCAAGAATTGCTATGCCTTTTTAAGAAGTAAACGAGATAAGGTTGGACCACTGGAAAACAACAGTGAAAACATAATTTCAGATGGGTTTCAAATGACAAAAGGTCCCGAATGAGCATTTTAGTTCAGTTTTAACCACAGAAGATTTCAGCTCACTTCCAGTTCCAGTTAGAAAATACGAGAAAGATAAATCAAGCCATTTAGGGCAGTTATTTGTAACTCCTGAAATGATAGCAAAGAAAATTTAGACGATAAAAGTTAATAAATCACCTGGAATTGATGTAATACCACCACAACTGCTTAACTAAATTGTAAAGCAAATTAGTACACCACTTATAAAAGTGTTTAACTAGTCACTAGAAGAGGGAATAGTTCCTTCAGAATGGACACAAGCAAACATTACGCCATTATTTTAGAAGCGATCAAGGAACAAGTCAGATAATTACAGACCAGTGCTTTTAACATCAGATGTATGCAAATTAGAAACGTTAATTAGAGACCACATACCTCAACAGCAAAGTCACATCTTGCCAATATGTTATGTTTTTGGAAGAAATTAATGTGACTACTACACCGCTGTTATAAAAACCTAGATGATAAATCGGCATGTAGAAATATGGTTTCTCTCTGAATATGATCACTCGTGTGTGTTTTGTCCGGTGTGGTGTACCTTCACGCAAAGCACACTGACGTTTCTCGTGTTTCGAAACCTCTTATTGCACAAGACGTACAGGAAGAAGTTGATGGAATAGGTGATCTGCTTGCAATCCAGCGTTATCTCCCGAAAGATAATGATCGCTGCATCGTTCGACTCGAATATATTCTGTTGCCGGAAAAACGACACGAGGTGCGCGATGGCGACGGGCATGACGAGCAAGACGAACGCTGTGTTCGTCGCCAGTAGCATTGCCGTCATCCGTGACGCCATCTCGCCAGAGGAATTCTGGGAAGCACTCTGCGCGTGCACCTTCCGCCTACTCCTCCAAAGGGAAGTGACGGTGAACGAATTCAGGACGATCATTACGATAGCGGGTACAATCGCATATACGCTGAGGCTTCAAATGAAAACCCGTCCAACGAAAGCAGTTGAACCTGTAATATGTATGGAGTTGGACACGCAAGTTCCCTGCACTATTGACGTGTCCAGCATTACCCGGAAGGCGTTGTAGGCCCCGAAAATTAGCAGAGTAACGGCTATGCTGGCGTATACAATGTGCTTTGTGCATATCGTCTTCGTTCGCAGCGGAAAACAGACTGAGATGAAACGATAAATGCAGATGAAAATGACGATCCACGAGCTCAACATCTTCGATGTACGATACGCCCAGAAGAACATCCGACAACCGATCACGTCGAAGGAGCGAACGTCGACCCCCATTAGGCTGCGAACCAGATGTCTGTTGAGAATCGACACAAAGATGACGACCGTATCGGACACGGTCAGGGCGATCAGGAAGACGCTGACGCACATGGATCGGAATTCCTTCGCCAATAGCACACGGATGGTGACAATGTTTCAACAAATGCCTATTGTGACCAGAATGGGTAGAACGACGTAGGACACGTACCGGTTGGTCATCTTCATCCCCGCTTTATCCCTGCCTTCATTCGCTGTTACATTGCTATGCAACAGTCATTCATTTGTCTTTGCATCCGTCGTTAACTTAGTCCATTTTACTTCGTCAGTAAACGTTGAGTTTCATCGGTTAGAACCGGCGCATTTGTTTGGAGAACGGTTGTTGTTCCCCTCTCGTTGATGCCGCTGTGCGGAGTGATACGACCAGTTCTCGACTCAAGCCAGTTTGACGTGACTTCTGTCGAAAGACTACCACAGGCAGTCAGCAGAACACACGTGAGGAAAATCACTACTTCACCCATCGCAAGCGGTCGATGTAGTAACATACTCAGCGCAGCTGTGTCGACTACATTATTGAATAATATAACATTCACGATTGACAGTGCCTGCCGGAATCGCAGTAGGGCTTATACGATAATAATATTAACATAAATTGAGTTTGTGTATTGTTACTAGTAGTTAATGCAAAAGAAGGAAACATCATTAGTGCATCGTATTATATATCTATGTTAGCGCGTCAGGTTACCCCGTTCGTCCAGCCAATCACACTTGGAAGCTTATTGCTAACATAAATTAGCGCAAAACATTCACATACTTACTGCATCCTCTCTGTCTCTCTCGCTCGCTTGCTCGTTCGCTCGTATGCACGCACGTACGCACGCACGGAAGCACGCACGCACACACACACACACACACACACACACACACACACACACACACACACACACACACACACACACACACGTTAACGTATCCACATTATTTTTCATGTCCAGTTCACTCCACCCTGGCTTCGTCCATTCTTTAATGTCGTCCTCCTTCTTCTTTGCTGCCTTCATCTATTTTACCTAATGGCATCTTTTCTTCAATGTCCACATAATGTACCGATGCTTTCATCAATGAAACAATACCTCATCAATCAAACAATACATAAGGAAAAGTAACAACGGTATATCATTTATGGAGCAAATATTTTAATCAACGAAACGGCCAGCAGATTACACAGTATCTCGTCGGGGATATTCGCCCGTAGACATTGCGATGTGCTCTTCCAGTGCATTAAGTGTTGTCGTGGATAAACCAGAACGGAACGAAACTGTCGTTATGCTTTCTTCGTCGTGATCTTGATATACAGTAATGCATTGTGGGCTGCGTTTGCGTAGGCCACGTTGTTGGTAGCGACAACGCCGTGACAGAAGGCCACAGGAAGGACGGACAACTGCACCAGACACTGATATTGACCTGAAATAAGCAATGATAAGTATATTAATTAGCCCACTGTCCACAAAAGTCATGAATTCTTTATAACCCAGAACATTATTTTGCATCATCTACCCAAAAGCCACAACAAAAGTCACGCGAAATCGATAAAAGTTACAAATGAGGCCACAGTTAGGGGAGAGTTGCCTGGATTGGGACCCCTACCGATAAACTTGAATATAGACGCGAAAACAAATGGAATTGATGTAAACAATACATTAACATATAGTTTATATTTTATTTTCTACAACAAGCTATTAATCACCAGGAAATCAAATACAATATACTAATAAATACCAGTGTACATAATTTTTGTAGCTCCATCCACCCTCTTCGACTGGCAAATAAATTATGTAGACCACACTTTGAATTAATACTTGAGTAAAATATAGTGTTAATTAGAAACATGAAATTAATCAATAATCAAATGTTAACATAGCCTAAAGTTCATAGTCTTCTGTCTATATGGCTCAGGAATAGGCTAGTGGAGATGGTCGACATCCTTTAGAGCTCACCACAAAATGTTCTGCCACTGGCACGATTGAGTATTTCATCACATCAAGTATTCGTCGCGCTATGCCCGCGTAGTGTCAACTGCAATTCGTATACTGCTGTGTCATCCTCCAGAGCCCGTCGGAACCTGATCTGCACCACAATTTACACGCACTGCACCGACACAGTTTCTTTCGTCACGTCCATGACTCGTCTCATTATGCGTGGGTAGATTTTACCATTGTACAAAAAGGTGCACCATCGTACGAAACTGTTGTGTGCTCTCGATTTAGTTGCAGTGGTCTTAGAAGTACTGGGCTATTGGGTTGGTGTAGGCCTAGTAGGCGTAGCTATCTCCGGTCCGACTTTGCTTTGTTTAGCTAGTATCTTTCTTCGGTGGTCATAACTCTGGTACAGTTTCCATGGAAACAGCTGTCAGTGCTGGAGCTGCAACAACTGGTGTCGGAGATGGCGTATGGTTGGGCTGTTGTGCAGTCACCATGGCAACAGCTGTCAGTGCTGGAGCTGCAACAGCTGGGGTCAGAGCTAGGTGGTGTAGGGTTATGCCTTTGTGCAGTTTCCGTGATTACATTAGTTACCGTAGCAGCAGCGGCGTAGGAGTATTGGAATACATATATGGTCAATGGTCACAGACCTGCCTTCCTGAAGCCACTACCAGCAATCTGCACGGATGCCGCTTTCTGTACGCCACATTAAGAATTTCGGCGACTTGCCATGTTGTCACTGGTTTGCCTACATGTTCTCTTATCTACATCATCAATGCATCATCGTAGTATTTTCCAAAGGGCCCCATCCAAACGCTGGAATCCTTGAGTCGTGTGTGGCTGAAGTGAGACCATGACCACTCCAGCTTCCCGAGCTATGTCAAATATAGCCAAATTCTTTGTGTTGGTCACGTGGTTATCGAGTGTGAGCACAACAGTCTCTTCCTTCGTTGGTAACAAACCCCTCATTGGACATCCAGCCTTTGCCCCCGGAGGTCCAACATTTGTCAGTTCTATTTTCATCCTCTTCCGTTTATATATGACCATTGGCACTAAATTGATGTAAACTCTAACAAAGTCTTTGGTAGTCCGAAACAATGTATAATTTACCTGTGACCAAATGTGTTCTGTTACAAGTTCCATCGACTGACCCATTTAGCAACTTCCTTTATTTGTATTATCATAATAGCTCCCTTGTCTAATATTACTTTCTGGTAATCAATCAACTGTGTTGGAATAATTACACACATCTAATGATGGCATACCTTTATGTGGGTCACTGGTCCAATTGTGGCAAATGCAGTGGTCCAATCGTGGAATTTCACATGTCAAAAATATTGCGTTGTCATCACCAGCAGATGGCATCCAATTTAAAATTAATTTTATCGCCACATACATCGGGCTCCTATTCTCTTGATGGACACACATTTTCGACTGTAAGTATGACCAAGGGTGCTGTACTGATAACTGGTCACGGCCTGATTATTATGTCGGGGCCTTAGAAAACCTACTTTTTCGGTGATAAATATTTTAAAATACTGCTATTTCGTCAAAATGTACCGTGTCATCCAAAATGCCACTGATGAACGATATAATCGATAAAGGATGCCACGGTATTCAGTAATATGGAATATACAGCACTGGTCCGATCGAGGAACTGGTTCAATCCCCACAACTCTCCCCTATTCCTTACGCGTACTAACACGTCCTCACCTGACGGCGTTTTCTCTTCGACATTGATGTAGGTCACAATAAATGCCTGTTCCTCTGCGATCTCCTCGAGAGCCTCTTTGTAGTCGGTCTTGGGGGAGCAGACCGAAAGGGATTGTAGGGTAAAAAGCGTCTTTCCCGTGTCAGTTTTGAGATGCTGGTAAAAATGACTGATGTGGCGACTCGCCGCTGGATTCAGTGGCTCTACTTTGGGTGTTCTCGTTCCCTGATTCGACGTCCTATCGGGGAGACACACAATGTCCAAGGCACAGGATGGTTCCTCCCTTCCGGTAATATTCTGGGAGTCGTGCATTTCATTCCCGTTTCTCTTGCACGAAATGCCTGGCCCGTGCCTGTGAACAAAACGCCTGACTGCTAGTAGCTTGCAAATACGAAATCCCATGCAAAGTCCGACGCGCCTTAACGTACAGTTCGATGCTGGGAACGTCGATTTACTAGCAGCTTGGAGTGAGTAAACACCGATAGCCACACAAGTTGCGTTTGCCAAAAAAATCGCTCATAGTCGCTAGTAAATGCTCGGTACAACGGGTTACTCAAAATGTCAACAGTTATTTCTCCATGTAATTCCTTTTACAAATACACAGCAATAAATATGGCGAATAAGCAAAATAATGAGAAAAACAAAAACTTATACTACAAGTTGAACAATACAAGTGACTGTATGACAACCGAAGTAGTGATTACGGTAATATAAATATAAAAGAAAATGGTTGGGCGAAAATTGCAGAATCAATCAACGGACTCTGAATATCTGTATGATCTGCTAAATTGGCTAAAATGCCTATCGTTATTATTTTTTTAAATAACAAGTCAAGGTATAAAAAACACTCATGTTTATTACAGCATATTGTATATTAAAAGTATATTTTATCCAACACCAAGTATATTTCTAGCAGCTACGACATATTTACATTATTTTCTCCGTGTGGTATCACAACATGCAACACACTAATCTGGGCACTTTGCTCACTGGCTCAAAGTAGCGCTTAGTTTATGTCATGTTTTCGAAATCTTGGATAACATTTTTATAAACACTATTTTATTAGCTTCTAGTAGATATGTCAAAAGAGTGCACCATTAATTCAAGGGAACTTATAGATTCTAGGTGAACCTGAAATTAATACATTTTAATAAATAGCGGAATCCACTATATATAGCCTTAGCACCTACTAAACTATTATACTCACGAGCGGAACTTTCGTGTCGTGTCTTCGTCGGTCTATATTCGTGCATACTTCACTTAAAACTACTTTTCTAACAGTTGTTGTTGCACAAATTTGCAGGAATATGTGTTATACATTTATCGTATAGATATCATACGGAAAAATGTGTTCAGGTTTTTGTTAAAACGGCATTAAACATTACGACGCACGGATTTTACTGCCACCTGTAAATTACAAAATATCATATCTCGAAAAATGCATTAACGATTTTTATTTTATTTTCACATGTTAAGTTCTCGTGTCTTTATCCGTACGATTAAAATATAAAACAATTTGATATGTTAGCTGCAGTATAAATTTCGAAGCGTTTACTAGCTTTCAATGTGAACCTCGCAGCGATTGACGTTCACATAATACATTTACTAGCCGCCAGGAACGAGTAGCTAGTAGCTAGTAGCTAGTAGCGAACTCTATGTGAACGGTGCTATACTCGTCTTCTAATTGTGTATTGTTATTGCAGGAAATAAAATATTGCCTTATTTATGACCATTTTTGCACTAAACATATTCCACGACTGGTATCAAGGCCGGTAACCTTCTTGAGTGGAGGACCACATTAGTTCATTGGACTAGGTCAGTGGGCCACACGTATAATTGTTATTGTTGTTATTGGCAGTGAATAGACGATTGTTAGCCTCGTGGCATTTGGGACAATAATTAATAGTGGGTATAATAACAATAAGTCATATATATAAATTATATATATATGACTTATTGTATGTGAGACTTACGTCGCAGTAGTTCAGCGAACTCTACATAAGTGTCCGGATTTGCCGGTTCGTTTTTCATGAGTGTTGGGAAGTGTACATAGTTGGTGTTCCGCAGTTGTGTCTCCCATAGAAGCAAATTCATCTCGAACGTGAAGACAAACTGGAAGAGTTCGTTAATGAGATGTTCCTTTCCTTTGAATTGGACATGCAGCTGATTGAGGTGATCCGTGAATTCAACAAGGAAGGCAAAGTCGCACATCCATGTGGGATCCGCGAATTCGGGTATTTCTGTACCTTTTTGCTCCATGAACAGGGGGAGCAGAAAGGTATTGCGGAGTTCATACTGAGTTCATAGACGCGGCGCAGCATGGCAGGAACAGGAACAGAAACAGGAAATATGTGTGTGACCCAATGGCACATCAAAACAGTATTCAATACAGAAACCACACAATATATTACATTCAAGTCGACAAAAAACCGAAGTGGTGAGAATATAATGTACCGTCTGAAGACGTAAGATAATGCCATAAAAAGGACGGGAGACTCCTACTAAGATTAACTTTAGTCGCTGTCGTAGGAGTCACCCTGTCAATTAGTTTCAACGACTTATAAAAACGAAACTCCCTAGTAATATCAGCGCATCATTACTGCAAAGGAAATAACAGTTTTGGATTGCACATTGTTCAATATATGTATTCAGATAATAATGCTTGATATAAATTGCGAAACCACGTAAACTGTGTGTGGTGATCTTGTCTTTTAATGAGATCGGTATGAGCATTGTATTTGCTTAAACATATAATTCGGACGGTTTTTTTGAAGTTTTTTAATTATATCTATAACCCAGGCAGTTAAGCCATAGTATATGTGACACTACCGAAGTGCTGTACAACACAATCTTTATATTAAGAGATAAAAATCGTTTGAGTTTATTTAGGATACATAACGTCCTGGAACACCTACTTGAAATTTTGTCGATGGGCCTTTGCCAGTTTAATGTTTATTAAAACTGAACCCTAGGAAATCTCTAGGAAACCTCTATCAATATTTGAATTATCTCTTCTACTTGAAAGGGTCGTGTCATCGGTGTGCGTAATAAAGTTGAATTTTGGACTAGATTAGGCAGTCATTAATGTAAATGATAAATAGCAAAGGGCCTAGAACTGATCCTTGAGGTACGCCTGTTGAGATATTAACCATTTCTGATTGAGCTTCCTCGATTTCTACGTACAGTTTAATATTTGATAAATAATTGTTGAGCAGATTTAAAGATTGTATGGGAAGATACCCGTAGAATGTGACTCCCTCTACAGAAAAGGGTATAATATTTCCATCTGCTCAAATTGGAAAAGGGTATCTTTTGTTTTCTGGCATATATCTAAATTTTGTCTAGGGTGGGTCAGTTAGATACACTATCAAGGATGGTATACAGACAATGCCCCCCCCCCATGTTTGTCTCACTCAATCCGATCACTCGTTTCAACCAGTGTTGTGTCTTATCCGGTGAAACCTCTTGTTACACAAGACGTAAAGGAAGTAGTTGACGGAATAGTTCAGCTGCTCGCAATCCATGGTGATCTCCCGAAACACAACGACCGCTGGATCCGTTCGAGTGGAACAGATTCTTTTACCGGAAAAAACGATAAGAGATGCGCGATGGAGATGGGCATGACGAGGAAGACGAACGTTGCGTTCGTCGCCAGTAGCATTGCCGTCATCTCCGACATCATCTTGCCAGAAAAAATTCTGAGAAGGACTCAGTGCGTGCACATTCCGCGTGCTCCTACAATCGTATAGGCGTTGATGTTCAAACGAAGAGCTCTTCCAACGACAACATTTGAAACTGTCCGATATATGGGCACGCAGGTTTCCTGGACTATTGACGTATCCTGCCATTCCAGGAAGGCTCTGTAGGCCCCGCAAATCAGCAGAGCAACTGCGCATTCGACACGTTTTGTGCATATCGTCCTCGTTCGCAGCGAAAAAACAGACGGCGATGAAACGTCCAACGCAGATGAAGAATACGATCCACGAGGTCAACATCTTCGATGTACGATACGCCCAGACAAGCACCCGACATCGGCATTCCTTCGCCAACATCACACGAATGGTGACAATGCTTACACAAATGCCTTTTATAAAGAGAACAGGTAGAACAGCGTCAATAACGTACCGAATGATCATCTTCAACCTCGCTTGATCCCCGACGTCATTCGCTGTTATATTGCTTTGTGACACTCGTTTATTTGCGTTTGCATCCGTCGTTAACTGCGTCCATGTTCGCAGTAAATAAACGTTGAGTTTTCATCGGTTAGAACCGGCGCATTTGTTTGGAGAACGGTTGGTGTTTCCCTGTCGTTGATACCGCTGTGCGGAGTGATACGAACAGTTGCCGACTATAGCCAGTTTGACGTGACTTCTGTCGAAAGATTGCGACAGGCAGTCAGCAGGACACACATGAAGAAAATCACGACTTTACCCAACGCAAACGGTCGATGTAATAAAACATTCAGCGTAGCTGTATCGGTTACAAATTTAATTAATAACATAACATTCACAGTTTCTGTCCGTGCCTGCCGGAATCACACAATACGCTAATAATATCATTTGTTAATATTAAGTGTTAGATTTGTGTTGTGTAATACCAATAGCAGAGTAAACAGATACGTTAATAAAAATTACTTACTCACGTTCCCATCTCGGATTGAATGAAAGCGTATCGGATGAGAAGCGATCCCAATTGATTATATGTGCGATTCCCATCAGTAATTAATGCAACATCACTACGGCGAGTGCAATCCAGGGTACAGAGCTGGCAATCGTCGCCCACTCTGGACAACGGATAATTCTCAAAGAGGCAATCGGTGAATTAATGTTCACCGAGGCATAATCGACGATGCTGGTGATGAAATAACGCGGCGAAATAATCGTCTCTTGAATCAACAATAATGCACCGACAATTATTGTCCTTATGCGTCGAAACTCTTGACACGAAACATGGCTATGATCACATCACCTTACTCGGTGAATGTATTCTGTTCCAACGAACATTGTTTCAATAGTAGTTGCACCAACACACCCCAGTATCAAACATTCAAATGAAATAATACCATACACAAATTCTATAGTATTAGAATCAATACACACATAATGATGGTGTACCCCAACATGCATCGGGAACAAGATTTATGACAGAAAGCACATTACAAATTTCCTTTATCTCAACATATTGTCGAATGTGCGAACAAAAACATATTTACTTAAACACTAAGCTGTCACCGACACGAATCAACAAATGCTACTATATCTGAATATATCTTTGCTCCATCGTAATTAAACGTGAACACAAGGATACAAAATAACAGTATACAACGAGTTTTCCAATGATACCAAACATGACAACATTTCGTTTATCTGTCAATCCGTTGAAACAAACATTCTTTGAACAAACATTGCCAAGAGTTCCTATGCCTATGTAAGGCAAGGATTAAACGAGATAAGATTGGACCACTGGACAACAATAGTGGAAACATAATTTCAGATGTGTTTCAAATGGTAGATGTCCTGAATCAGCTCAGTTGTTATCACATTTCAGTTTACTTCCAATTCCAGTTAATACATATGAGCAGATTAAATCAGGTTATTTATGGCACTTATTTGTAACTCCTGAAACGAAAGCAAAGAAAACTAAGAAGATGAAAGATAATAAATCACCTGGAGTTGAAGGAATACTACCACAACTGCGTAAGGAAATTGTAGAACAAATTAGTACACCACTTGCAAACGTGTATAACTTGTCACTAGAAGACGGAAATGTGGAATGGACAAAAAGACATTTGTAGAAACCCGGACACTAGCATACAACCGTCAAGACTGGTGACGACTTGTGCAACGTTCATTGGAGCAGCGCCCCTACGACCCAGGCGGGTTACGGGATCAGTACAGAAGCAGTAACATAAGAGAGTTTAGTTTCTTAATAATGGAAACAAGCAAACGTAACGCCGTTATTTAAGAAGGGATCGAGGAATAAATCAGATAATTACAGACCACTGCATTTAACATTAGTTGTATGCAACTAATTAGAAAGGTTAATTATAGATCAACTACCTCAACAGTAAGTTCACATCTAGCCAATCTCTTATGTTTTTGGAAGAAATTACTATGACTAATACACCGCTCTTATAAATATGTAGGTGATAAATCCACCTGTAGAAATGTAGTTTGTCTCTCCAAATCCTATCACTCGTTTTAATCTGTGTTTTGTCCGGTGAGGTGAACCTTCGCGCAAAACACATTGAAATGTCGCCTGAATACGTCTCGAAACCTCTTGTTGCACAAGACGTACAGGAATACGTTGATGGAATAGTTGAGTTGCTCGCAATACAGCGTGATCACTCGAACGATAACGATTAACGGATCGTTCGACTCGAACAGATTCTGTTGCCTGAAAAACGAAACGAGGTGCGCGATGGCGACGGGCATGACGAGCAAGACGAAAGCTGCGTTCGTCGCCAGTAGCATTGCCGTCATCCGCAACGCCATCTTGTCGGAGGAATTCTGGGAAGCACTCTGCGCGTGCACCTTCCGCCTGCTCCTCCAAAGGGAAGTGACGGTGAACGAATTCAAAACGATCATTATGACAGCGGGTACAATCGCATAGGTGCTGAGGCCTAAAAGAAGAGCACTACCAATGAAAGCAGTTGAACCTGTCCGATGTATGGAGTTGGGCACGCAGGTTCCCTGGACTAGTGACGTGTCCAGCCATACCCGGAAGGCGTTGCAGGCCCCGCAAATCAGCAGGGTAACGGCTATGCTGGCGTATACAATGCGCTTTGTGCATATCGTCTTCGTTCGCAGCGGAAAACAGACGGCGATGAAACGTTCAATGCAGATGAAGACTACGATCCACGAGCTCAACATCTTCGATGTACGATACGCCCAGAAGAACACCCTACAACCGATCACGTCGAAGGAGCGAACGTCGACCCCCATTAGGCTGCGAACCAGATGCTTGTTGAGAGTCGACACAAAGATGACAACAGAGCAAGGGCGATCAGGAAGACGCTGACGCACATGGATCGGAATTCCTTCGCCAACATCACACGGATGGTGACAATGTTTCCACAAATGCCTGTTGTGACCAGAATGGGTAGAACGACGAAGGAAACGTACCGGATAGTCATCTTCATCCCCGCTTTATCCCTGTCTTCATTCGCTGCTACATTGCTATGCAACGGTCTTTCATTTGTAGTTGCATCCGTCGCTAAATTAGTCCATTTCACTTCGTCAGTAAACGTTGAGTTGTCATCGGTTATAACCGGCGCGTTTGTTTGGAGAATGGTTGTTGTTCCCCTCTCTTTGATGCCTCTGTGCGGAGTGATACGACCGGTTCTCGACTCAAGCCAGTTTGACGTGACATCTGTCGAAAGACTACGACAAGCAGTCAGCAGAACACACGTGAGGAAAACCACGACTTCACCCATCGCAAGCGGTCGATGTAATAACATAATCAGCGCAGTTGTGTCGACTACATTATTGAATAATATAACATTTACAATTGAGTGTGCCTGCCGGAATCGCAGTAGGGCTTATACGATAATAATATTAACATAAATTGATTTTGTGTATTGTTACTAGTAGTTGCAAAAGAAGGAAACATCATTAGTGCATCGTATTGTATATCTATGTTAGCGCGTCAGTTTACCCCGTACGTCCAGCCAATCACACTTGGATGCTTATTGCTGACAGAAATTACAGCAAAACACTCAAATACTTACTGCACCCTCTCTGTCTCTCTCGCTCGCTTGTTCGATCGCTCGTACGGACGCACGCACGCACGCACGCACGCACACACACACACACATACGTTGTCGTATCCACATGATTTTTCATGTCCAGTTCAATCCACCCTGGCTTCGTCCATTCTTTAATGTCGTCCTCCTTCATCTTTGCTGCCTTCATCTATTTTACCTAATGGCATTATGACAATGTAGCCTATCTTTTCTTCAATGTCCACACAATGTACCAATGTTTTCATCAATGAAACAGTACCTCATCAATCAAGCAATACTTAAGAAGAAGTAACAAAGGTACATCATTTATGGATCAAATATTTTAATCAACAAAACGGCCAGCAGATTACACAGTATCTCGTCGGGGATATTCGCCGTCGACATTGCGATGTGGACCTGTCTCGGACTTTGAATGTCTGTATGATCTGTATGATTATTTTTTTTTAAATAACAAGTCAAGGTATAAAAAACACTCATGTTTATTGCAGCATATTGTATATTAAAAGTATATTTTATCCAACACCAAGTATATTTCTAGCAGCTACGACGTATTTGCATTATTTTCTCCGTGTGGTATCACAACATGCAACCCACTAATCTGGGCACTTTGCTGGCTGGCTCAAAGTAGTGCTTCGTTTATGTCATGTTTTCGAAATCTTGGATAACATTTTTATAAACACTATTTTATTAGCTTCTAGTAGATATGTCAAAAGAGTGCACCATTAATTCAAGCGAACTTATAGATTCTAGGTGAACCTGAAATTAATATATTTTAACAAATAGCGGACTCCACTATATAATATTATAGCCTTAGCGCCTACTAAACTATTATACTCACGAGCGGAACTTTCGTGTCGTGTCTTCGTCGGTCTATATTCGTGCGTACTTCACTTAAAACCACATTTCTAACAGTTGTTGATGCACAAATTTGAAGGAATATGTATTATACATTTATCGTATAGATATCATACGGAAAAATGTGTTCAGGTTTTTGTTAAAACGGCATGAAACATTACGACGCACGGATTTTACTGCCACCTGTAAAATACAAAATGTCATATCTCGAAAAATGCATAAGTCATATATATAAATTATATATATGACTTATTGTATGTGAAACTTCCGTCGCAGTAGTTCAGCGAACGCTACATAAGTGTCCGGATTTGCCGGTTCGTTTTCGAGTGTTGGGAAGTGTATATAGTTGGTGTTCTGCACTTGTGTCTCCCACTGAAGCAACTTCATCTTGAACGCGAAGACAAACTAGAAGAGTTCGTTGATGAGATGTTCCTTTCCTTTGAGTTGGACATACAACTGATTGAGGTGATCCGTGAAGTCAACAAGGAAAGTCGCACATCCATGTGGGATCCGCGAATTCGGGTACTTCTGTACCTTTCTGCTCCATGAACGGGGGAGCAGAAAGGTATTGCGGAGCTCATACTGAGTTCATAGACGCCGCGCAGCATGGCAGGAACAGGAACAGAAACAGGAAATATTTGTATGACCCAATGGCATATCAAAACAGTATTCAATACAGAAACCACACAATATATGACATTCAAGTCGACAAAAACCCGAAGTGGTGAGAATATAATGTACGGTCTGAAGACGTAAGATAATGTCATATAAGGGACTACTAAGATTAACTTTAGTCGCTGTCGTAGGAGTCACCCTGTCAATTAGTTTCAACGACTTATAAAAAAGAAAATCCCTAGTAATATAAGTGCATCATTACTACAAAAGAAATAACAGTTTTGGATTGCACATTGTTCAATACATGTATTTAGATAATAAAGCTTGATATAAATTGCGAACCACGTAAACCGTGTGTGGTGATCTTGTCTTTTAATAAGTCAGGTGCATTATTTATGGTGTATGGCAAACTGCACCTTCGACTTCGCTTAGCAAATTCATGGTGTACCCTGATTATATGTATGTTATATTGACCACGTGTATTAAAGTTGTCAATGCATTTGTTTTGATCAACTTGTAAGTTTTGAGGTACGCATGTTGAGATATTAACCATTTCTGATTGAGCTTCTTCAATTTCTACGTACAGTTTAATATTTGTTAAATAATTTTTGAGTAGATTTAAAGCTACTCTTTTACTCCATAAAACTCTAATTTATCTATTAATATTGAGTGGTCCAAGGTATCAAATGCTTTTGACGGTCCAAATAAATATTCATAGGTATGTCATTATTATCCTTTATCAGATTCTGTCAATATCCTATCAATTAATTCTAGAGCGTCAAATTCCGTCGAACGTTCGTTTGTAAATCCATATTTGTTATCGTACATAAGCTTTTTAAGAAAGAATCGAGCTGGTTGTACAAAAAAATTTCGATTACTTTTGAAATTACAGGAAGATTGGTCTGTAGGTTTTTCTAAATTGGTATTAATTTGACAATTTTAAGATTGTATGGGAAGATACCCGTAGTTACTATTTGGCTTGTGATTAAATGTAAAGATTTGGTCAAAACAGCTTTAACTGACTTTACTGGCCGTGAAAAATCCCGTCAAATCCGCAAATTGTTTTTGGGTGCATATTATATATTGTTTTGGGTATTATTTCTTCATAAGTTGAAAATGTTATTCATTGTTATGTTGTTCAGTAAGGTAGTATCTGAAAGTTTTATTTGTGAAATTTTGCATTTATATGGCTATATTTGGACCAATATTGCTACAATATGAATTAAATGTCTTTGCAATTGGCTTTTTTCTACTATGATGCTTTCGTTATAAATAAATGATTTGGGGAAGGTTTTCTTTCTTTGTGTTCTAGAAAGAATAACATTAATTGTTTTCTATGTTTGTTATGTTATTTTTTAAATTGTTAAAACATGACTTGTAATGCATGCCTCTTTATGGATGGTATCATAGGTCGTCATATTGGTGCGAATTACAAAGTATTCTGGTGATTCGGGTAGAGTCATTTTGAAGGTCTTATGTAACTTGTCTATATTGAATGGATTTGAGCAGACCTGACGTAATCTTGGTGGATTTCTTTTCTTTTCTTCTATTTTTTATTTAACTAATTTATATGGCACATGTTTATGATTTGCACGTTTAATTATGTCATGTAGTGTATCATAGTTTATAGTTGGGTTTGCATCAGGAGATTGGTCAAGGTTGTTGTAAATATTTGATGATAAAACCTCCTGTTTAAATTTAGATATTACATCAAAGTTTTGTACGCTAATTGTTATATATCTTGTAAAGGTTCTGTGTTGGAAACTGTATTTAAAAGGTGAAGTATGGTTGGTGGTTTGATAATTGTTTAGTTAAAATGCCTGATTTATGCTTTATTGTAGATTTAGCTAGTTTACAAAATAAGTTATCAATTATGGTTTCATTATTTCTTGAGAGCCTAGTTGAGAGTGTGATAAAGGGGTAAAAGTTATACAATACTATATTATCAAAAAATTATTCTTTTTTGTTTATTTTCAAAAGGTTTATATTGAAGTCTCCTGCAATAATAACATCTGAGTTTGTTTTGTCAAATGACGATATGATAGGTTTGTATTCGGCAAGGAACCGTTTATAATGTTCGTTAAGGTATCTTTGGGGCCTCAAAATGCAATTATGTTATTTTATCTTTTGAAAGCCCACCACCAGTTATTTTAATAACTTGACCTTCCTAATTGTCAAACTGATTTAGAGATAATATTAATTTTTAGCTAAATGTTTTGCTTAAATAAATAAGCAGCCCACTTTTATTGCTACAGGTTTTGCCTTGTGTAATTCAGTGGTATTTATCAAGTTGTAAGTGACACATATCATCATTCTCGGAAAGCCAGCATTCCTGAAAACATATTAAGCTAAATTTAAAGTTTATCAGGTTAAATTCTTCTAGGAATGCTTCTATTTCACTATGTTTAGCATTGAGTGATGCTACGTTTGTGCATGGCATATCAAAACGTTCGTTGTGTCTTTCTGCCAGTAACTTAAAATTATCAAGATCATAATCAGGTGATTGAGGTATTGGTTGAATATTCTCATCAACTGTAATATAAAAAATAAAGAACTACGGTTAGTATCTCGTAGAAAATAAACAAATGATTCATCATCATCCATTATTTGGATACATAATTCTGGTTAAGAAATATGCAATTATATCTGCTTGTCTGCTCCACATATAATACATTTAACATGTAGGATACAATATAGAGCCAGCATGTATATTGTGCTACGAATCACCATAAATGTCTTTGTAATAGCATGGGAATAGTACATACGAGTATTGATACAAACATTATTATTTGGGATTAACAAAAGCAAAACAAATATAATATAAAGAAACATGCGTACAACAGATGTCATCGAAGTACCGAGATTAATGGTGACAAAACAAATCGCAATACAATGGTGAGATAGGACTACCAATCATACTAACAATCACAGTTGCACATTAGATTATATATGTACATACACCTATCAGGCATAGTCGTGATATACGTCCCCCAAATAAAAAAAAATATTATTATACGTGATACCATTTCAAAACTTAAAAGTCCATAAACATTCATAAAATAAATCATCATTTTGATGTCACAGTAACATAAACAAACACAAGTAACAGCGTATGCTAACATTTTCTTTTAGTTTAAATAATTTGAATGTTGCGAATTATGTGAAACCATTTACATTATTATGTGTCAGGTGACCATATATAAAAATATTTTATCAGCATTAATTAGCAAAACAAATAAGTTTTTAAACACACTAATACGGGTTATGCACTAAATATTCATTTATTAATTAATATTAATTAATTAATTGGTGCTGCTAGAACAAGTCTGACATGGTTTCAGCATATTCAAAGAAAATTCAAAAGAACTGATGTAAAGATGAAAACATACTAAATATGATGTCCAAAAATAATAATACACATTGCAATTTGATAGCTTAAAAGTAATATAGCAGAGACCGAAATATAATATATTAGCTAGATAGCTATAAATTGCAGCTATTATTTTAAACATATTTTACTATAAAACAACAGTTTTATGTACCATGATACTGTTTGTGGAGGCCAGCAATAACCAATTTACTAAAATATATGCATAATAAACTAAAATGTAATACTTTGCAAGAGTTAAGCTATTAAGAACAAGAATATTGGGAAATACAAATTTAATATTTAGCTAGAAAATAAACAAAGTGTACAATACTTAAACGGTACGGATGCATTTGCAGATAAGACAGACACAATTATATGTATAATTAATAATAACAAAGAGAATTATGTCAGCATAACACGGAATTATTAAATTAATGTAATATTAAATCAAACAATAACACAGGGAAAAACAATTCCAGACAATTTACCTAAGTCGATTCAATGTCCTTAATAGATCTGATTTTTGTACTGTTGTCCTTTACAAGACACTTTCCATTGAAAGTCCAACAGTCCGAGATTTGGTGTAGTCTCTTTAGGGTATGGGTGTCATATGCCAGAGCAGATCATCGAGTGGCTCCTCGACTTAGCCAGCGTACTTCGCAATGGTACAGCAGATCTTGGGAACTGTGCGTTCATCTCAGCCAGTAGATGCTGAAACTGCCTTTGGTTTAGGCCACGAGCGCGAGCGAAGTTCACGGTCTTAACGACAACGCTCATAACGTTCTGCATTTCAACTGATTTGCCTCACAGGTTTTCTTGGTGAATGATGTAGTGGGACCTGAAAAGCTTCCCAGTGATATCTGCATCTTGTCGAACCTTTTCCACCAGCGAAACCACTGCGGTAGTTCTTCCGACCATGGACGGTGCACAGTCTGTTTTGTCATCCCAAACAGTTTTTTCTGGCTTCCGTCCGACGTCGTTCGTGGCTACTTGTACCGCCTCTAGCACATCTGCGCCAGTTGTCTTCTCCTTGAGTGGTACGGGTCGTACGAACTCTTCTTTTATGAGAAACTTCTGATCGACTCCCCGTACAAAGACTGTCAGTTGTGCAGTGTCCTGCTTATCCGTGTTCTCGTCGAGTGCTAGCGAGCAACACTCGAACGCCTCGGCTCGATCTCGCAGTGTTGCCTTCACATCAGCTGCGAGATCCTCGATATGTCGCGTGACCGTCCTCGCAGACAAACTGACGGCTTCGAAGATGCTTTTCTTTTATGGACGTACGACATCTACAACAGCCAGTAGACAGTATTTAACAAATTCGAAGTCTGTGAACGGTTTCAGTCGTGATGCAATCAGTCGGCTAACCTCGACGTTGTTCTCCGTCTCCGTTTTTCTCTTGGTGAAGACGAGCTGTTGCTCCATCAATGCGCTGCAAAGATATATATTATAGCTATCTAAACGTACACATTTAAAAAGTGTTCCAAATCACACCAGGGATGTATGCCTAGTATTTGTTAATAGGACAATTGGCAGGTACTGTGTTAAAACTAACCACAGAGAGCATTATGAATAATAAAACAACGTAATTCACATAACATATAAAGTTGGTCGGTCTTCGTAATTAATATTTAAAAGCATACCTTCGCAATGCTGCGAGCTTTTCTGCCCTACGATATCCGGTGTATTCTCTATACGTCTTCGCATGTTTCGTGTCCTAATGCAATTTGATATTGTCTTCTTTGTTAACGGAAACAATTGCATATCACACACGTTGGTTTACTTTTAAACTTCTCGAAGAAATATTTAATCGCCTAAATCTCATTGAATGCGCGGCATTCTGCATCATTCTGTTCACCATTTAGCAGACGACGAACGTTATTCCAAACAACAGGTCATCGCTCAGACCTGTGAATTGATTAATATTTAAAGGAAGTTGAGTTGCAATATATGTGATTTGTCAACGATAGGTTGGGTGGGACAGAACCCTATTATGTATTTTATTTTATATATCCATATTACCGGCGTGGACCAACCGCTGGCTTATTTCCGAGACAATGTACATACGATCGCTAAATTACACTTTGCCAACATGCTGCGTTCGTCCCTACAGTAGATTGTGGGAACCAGACGAGCTCCCACATCAAGAGGCAATTCCAGGAAATAAACATAATTACCCGCCCGTCGGACCATTCTCATGAGTCGTAATAATAACGACGCTTCAAGCAACAAATACAAGTTTCGTTTGCCGATATACCAAGAGTACTTATGTATTCGGCAACCTCTGGTTCATAAGGTTAGCGCGGGCCGCATTGTGTACAATCTCGCTTTTAGTCCGCGGGCGGCATGAAATAGCTCCCCGGGCCGAAGATGGCCCGCGGACCACAGGTTGCCGACCACTGGCTTTTATTATATGATATTATATCATATTGTTACAGAAGCGCATGGCCTTTGGTGGAGCGATTTGTCAGGTTAATTACGCGCCGCACCCCAAGTCGCAGCAAGGAGAGCCACCAACACCGCCAGAAGCGGCAGTGATAGCCACTGACATGGAGGCGTTCGCCAACATGTTACAACAGATGCAGCTACAGCAGCGGCAGGAGAGACAATAAGAACTGCAGCAGCTGAGCAGCAGCAGCAACATATGGAGGCTGTCCATGCATTACACACCACAGAGACGGCCAAGATCGACCAGCTGGAGCAGAAGCTGGAGGAAAAGACGTCGCTGCTGGAAGAGAAGCTGCAAGGGAAGCTGGAAGAGAAGACATTACATATCGCGGTGTAGGCCGCGGGAACCGAGTCACGTGAAGCTCCGTAGTCGTCGGCGCAAATGTGAGCCTTTGCCTGAACTGGCGGTGGAAGAGAAACAATTTGTCGACGCTTTAACCGAGGACGACCTACGCAACCGCTTGATGCAGGCCAGGCCAACCAGCTTGATGCAGACTAGGCCAAACAGCTTGATGCAGGCTAGGCCAACCAGCTTGATGCAGGCTAGGCCAAACAGCTTGATGCAGGCTAGGCCAACCAGCTTGATGCAGGCTAGGCCAACCAGCTTGATGCAGGCTAGGCCAACCAGCTTGATGCAGGCTAGGCCAACAAGCTTGATGAAGGCTTGGCCAACCAGCTTGGTGCAGGCTAGGCCAACCAGCTTGCACGAAGCTCTGCGCCTCGCCATGGAGCTTGAGTCGTACAATATGGCGGTGCGGCAAAGCCAAAGCATGTGAGCCGTAACAGAGACTGTGGATTCCGCGTCGAGCGAGAAGACGCCGGAGTATGAACAGCTGAAAGAGACGTTACTTATTGTAGCCGAAGGAGTGCAGAAGTTGCTTCTGGAAAAGTGGGCGGCGCCACATAAGGACGATCGGCTAGACTTACGTAACGCTGCAAAATGCAGGAATTGCGGCAAAGTAGGCCATTTTAGGCGAGCCTCTCGTCAGTCGCCGAGACAGTCCGAGTGGGCATCGACGTCATCGCGATATCCGGGAAACGAGCAGCAGCCGGCCTCTGGGGCAGAGACCGGCAGTAGGAGGAAACAGTAATGCCCTAACCGAGGTCATCGAGGTCCGCACCTTGGCGGCCAAGATGGGTGACTGTACGTCGAAGGCAGGATTGAAGGCCAGCCATGCCGGATGATCGTGCCAGTGTGTCTGTCGTAAAGAAGAGCATCCTGCAATGGGTAGAAAAAGTAGAACAGCAACGGGTATTACGCTACTGCAGACTGCTACAGGAGATGTGACTCCAATCTATGGCCGTGGTGAAGTGACGGTGGGGATTGGCGACTTCAAGAATTGCCAAATATGTAGTGTGTGCAAAGTTTATATAATATCCGCAGCAGATATAATATAAATAAATGCCTGTTTTTTTCAAATCATCGAAAGAATTGACGTTGGCCGTAGATCTGGTAAAGACCAAAATAGTGTATATCAAAAATGATAAGCATTGTGTAGGTCTATGCTGATCATTTAGATTTTCACTTCAGTAATGCCTAAACAAGCATTAACTAATTTAAAGGTTTCACTGATGATTTCACAAAAACTACATACAAAAGTTGCATAAACGAGCTAGTATGTTGTACTGGATACTAAGTTGGCTTAACGTATTTGCATAATTAATTTGAAATGAAACTAGCAAAAAATCGAATAGATTTAACTGTAACATAAAAACGTGCCTTATTCAGAGCCATTGTTACAATAAACACATTCCACTGCTGGCATATTCCTAGTCTGATCTTTCTACTCAAATTGAATACGCACAAAGCCGCGGGCGGCTCATTCCCCAGTCTCGAGAACGAAATGCATAGACTGTGAATGAAACGATGAAACGCCTAGCCTGTGAATGAAACGTCTGGCCTGTGAACGAAACGCCTAGTCTGTGAATGAAACGTCTGGCCTGTGAACGAAACGCATAGCCTGTGAATGAAACGCCTGACATGTGAACGAAACGCATAGCCTGTGAATGAAACGCCTGGACTGTGAATGAAACGCCTGGCCTGCAAGGCAGACTGGTCGTTTATCTGTTTACCTCCCAGACACACAAGGCAAGTATCAGAGAGTGGCTCGACAAACAGTAGGATCTTTCAAACATACTTGGCCATTCATTTCCTGAAGCATGTTCCTACAAACAAATACGAGCCTCTCCTCCTCCTCTATGATGGACACAGCTCACACGTGACTGTTCTTTTGATCGAGTGGGCACAGAAGTACAAGTATCATCTTGTTCCTGTTACCTGCCAGCACACGTCACTTGTTGCAGCCTCTTGAAGTGGTAACGTTGTGCCCATTAATGAGGCCTACCACAACGAGTGTCAAGCCTTTCTCCGGATGAATCATACACGGGTAGTAGAACTCCATCACAGCCAAAGCAATGTGTCATACACTGACTCCAGCAAATATAATTGACGGCTTCAAATGCACGGGTATATTCCCGTTCAGTGCCAGTTTGTACACATATGAGCAACAGATCACATAATTGAACCAATAGTCGATATTTACAGCGGTGCTGTTTTAGGTGGCTTCCAATAAGATGGTCCTCTCTGAACGAGAGCTGCCGTAACCTTGTGTATAATAGATTATTGTAGTGACGTTGATTTTGTGTGGCATTGATATTGGTAGGGAGAATTCCTTTCATTAACACTTTACAATGTTAGATATAAAGGAATTGTTGTTGAGTTTAAAAGACGAGTTGGGTAGACAAAATGTGGAAGAATTTCTCTGTAAACAAATTGTTCAAAGCTAATTATAATATCATGTTTTACAATCGACCACATCAACTTATATATGACGATAATTTGCTATTCGAACTGCTTCTCATGGTTGTTTAATTAAACATTATCTATAATGGATTTGAAAACGATTTTGCTTTTATATCGTTGTTGTCATCAGATGTTACCCATGAATTATTTAAAATGTGATTGTGTGTGTGTATGTGTGTGTGTATGTGTGTGTCTGTGTGTGTGTCTGTGTGTGTGTCTGTGTGTGTGTGTGTGTTTGTGTGTTTGTGTGTGTGTGTGTGTGTGTGTATTTATGAAGTGTGTGTATTCATGAACTTTTGTTTGGGATATCCATTGCAATAACACAATCGCAAACAAAATTCAAGTGTATTGGAGTCTGCTGCACTTTGCTTAGCACACGTAGCGAAAGAAAGACATATAGTGTGATTGGTAAATGAAAATGCCCTTTAATTTCATCTTGTAAATGATTGCAGAATTACATTGGGCATTGCTGGCGATTTAACTAGATGTTGAAAGCAATTCCCATTACATAGTATAAATTATTACTACAGGTAATTATTTCGATATGGCAGAGGAAATGTAGACTTGATTTTATTTGTAAGGCAACTTCAGGAGAAAGCAACGGCGCAACAGATGCCACTCCACGTGGCTTTTGTAGAGCTCACAAAATCTTTCGACTACGTGAATCGAGGAGCACTCAGGTGCAGTGTTCGAAATGAGGGGGATCTTGGGGGTCCAGGACCCCCATAAGGTGCGAGAAACCTCCTATAAGAAAGTAGCATGTAAGCCAGGGGGCGTTCCACATTTTATCGTTGTACTGATGTAATTACCCTTCCGCTGTTGCACCGTTGTTGCGTGTGAATCTATTCTGGTTCGTCTGTGCTAGACCTCGACGGATTTCGCAGAACTCGCCGGTTTTCGCAGACCTCGATCGATCTCGCAGCAAGAAATCGACGGTTTTCGTAGAACTAGACGGTTTTTCCCAGGACTCGAAATCATTATTTTGGTAATTTAGCTTATTCATTCAAACTATTGTCATTCAGTTAATCTCTGTTAAAACATATTAAATCATTCCACTCACATCACCAATGAGTGAATGTTCTTCGGTTCAGGGCGCCATCTGTTGGGTGTCTGCAGTAATGCAACCAACGAGTGTCTAGTTGAGGCACAGTTTACCTGGGAATTTTGTTTATCAAAATTACAGAACACTGTGTCTTCAAGCGCATCACTCCAGTAACAATGGTTTAGACCACAATTTACAATTTACTCATTTAGCGGACGCTCATATTCAGGGCGGCTTACAACAAGTACATTCAACCTAAGTTGGTAAAATAAATACAGGTTGCTATGACAACGAAAATAGGCACAAATGAGCATTACAGTTACCGAAAAGAAGATTTTTTAAGAAGATTGCTTTTTCGGGGGATGAGCAATATATTTAGGGGACTCCCCAAGATTCAGTGGTCATTTCGAACAGTGCTCAAGTGTGTCACAGATCTTTGATTTCGCTGGGATAAGGCGGCGACCCAACGGACTCGTTATGAATCAATGTGTGAATATTCGTACAAATGCAAATAACTCAACAACAGGGGTATATGTAGCATATTAATTAAAGAGTAGTAAACAATCACTAATTGTGCTGAACACAATTACAATCTATCAACGTCCAATATTTTTCATCACTATCAAATCGCAGTTTTTATAATACCTATCTATATAATAACAGTCTCTTACGAACTTGCTGGCGTCGCTTCTAACATATACAGTTCGAACTCGTGTGGGGCCAATCTAGCCACAGCGGATGCAATCAAGCGTGCACCGTCGAGTGCAGTCAAGCGCAACGGCGAATTAATCGTCTCTTGAACCAAGAATAATGCACCGATAATTTTTTTCCTTTCACGTCGAAACCCTTAACACGATATATTGGTATGATCACATAACCTTACTCGGTGAATGTGTTCTCTTCGAACGAACATTGCTTCCGTAACAGTTGCATTAAAACACCCCAGTATCAAATATTCAAATTAAATGTTATATAAATCTATATCATAATCATAAAAATCTAGAAAATACACATATAATGATGGTGTACACCAAAGTGCATCTAGTACAAGATTTATAACAAAAAGAGCACTTTACAAATTTCCTTTATGTAAACGTATTTACTTAACCATTATACTGTCACCGACACAAATCAAAACTGCTACTATATATTAAGATATTTGTTTTCCATCGTAATTAAATGCTAACACGAGGATAAACAATATCAGTTTATAATGAGTTTTCCAATGATACCAAACATGACAACATTTCGATTATCTGTTAATCCGTTGTAACATATTTTCCGAATTCTTGATTTTCCATGGGTCGCTATTCGGCGCCACCAGCACGATTCCCAATCACTAAGTACCATCGTTAGGTGTTACGTAAACAAGCTGATTCTATACAACTCACACTATTTCCGATTAGTGAAAAGGAGTTCTCATGAAAGTTTGATATCCACCAATCCTATATGTTGTTATCATATCCTTCCACAGAGACATTTGCCATCATATTTAACCAGATTTAACCCGATTGCCATCCAAGGCAAAGACTCAGATGGCAACTGGACAAAGAAGCCATTGATTTACCAGGAGTCCAATTTGTTTATCTATGTGTAACCCGCCCTCATGAGATATGTGTCAACCTAGTTTTTAAACATAATCACGCCGCTAGCAGTTACACAATTTGTTCTATTTATTTAATGTCCTCTGTGAGAACGAGTACTTCCTGATATCCAATCTACACTCATTCGTTACTAACTTTACCTCATGTCCTCGAGTTCTAATATATTTCTTGAGTGAGAAAAACGTATTGAAAGAAATATTTTCATAGCTATACATTCAATATCTTACCCAACTTGTCTCTAGGGTGGTCAAACCAAATTCTTTAGTTCCTCTACTTTATCGACATAATTATATATATACCAATCATCAATATTATGTAATGGAAATTGAATCATGTAAAAAAGTCCAAGAAGAAATATCTGTTAGAAGACGTTATTGGAAAACATTTCACAAGCTGGTGATATGGAGGGTATGTATGTATTGGAAATGAAGAAGACTACCTAAACAACAAAGAGTCACTTAACCTAGTTACAATTGAAATGAGAACAACTAAAAGAATCTTCCAACAAACACTGGCAGGTAATGTTCAAATAAGAATTGATATGCCTACGTAAGGAGTAAGGAGTAAACGATAAAAGGTCGGACTGGAAAACAACAGTGGAAACATAACTTCAGATATGTTTCAAATGGTAGAGCTACTGAATGAGCATTTCAGGTCATTTTATGCCACAGAAGATTTCAGCTCACTTCCAATTCCAACCAATAAATATGAGAAGGATAAATCAGGTCATTTAGTGCAGTTATTTGTAACTCCTGAAATGATAGCAAAGACAATTAAGAAGGTGAAAGATAATAAATAACCTGGAGTTGAAGGAATACCATCACCACTGCTTAAGTAAATTGTAAAGCAAAGTAGTACACCACTTGCAAAATGTTTTAACTTGTCACTAGAAGAGGGAATAGTTCCTTCAGAATGGAAACAAGCAAACATAACGCCGTTATTTAAGAAGGGGTCGTCGCCAGATAATTAGAGACAAGTGCGTTTAACATCAGATGTATGCAAATTATTATAAACGTTAACTAGAGACCATATACCTCAACAGCATGGTCACATGTAGCCAATCTCTCATGTTTTTGGAAGAAATTACTGTGAATAAAACACCGCTGTTATAAATACCTGTAGAAATATGGTTTATCTCACTGAATCCCACAACTCGTTTCAATCCGATCACTCGTTTCAATCTGTGTTTTGTCCGGTGTGTTGAACCTTCGCGCAAAGCAAATTGCAATTTCGCCTGAATACGTCTCGAAACTTCTTGTTGCACAAAACGTACAAGAAGAAGTTGACGGAATAGTTTAACTGCTCACAATCCAGCGTGATCTCCCGAAACACAACGACCGCTGGATCGTTCGACTCGAACAGATCCTTTTGCCGGTAAAACGATACGAGGTGCGCGATGGTGACGGGCATGACGAGTAAAATGAACGCTGCGTTCGTCGCAAGTAGCATTGCCGTCACCCGCGACGCCATCTTGCTAGACGAATTCTGGGAATAACTCTGCGCGTGCACCTTCCGCCTGTTCCTCCAAAGGGAAGTGACGGTTAACGAATTCAAGACGATCATTATGACAGCGGGTACAATCGCATAGGTGCTGATGCTCAAAAGAAGAACACTTCCAACGAGAGCAATTTAACCTGTTCGATGTACGGATTTGGACATGCAGGTTCCGTGGACTATTGACGTGTCCAGCCATACTCGGAAGGCGTTGTAGGCCCCGCAAATCAGCAGGGTAACGGTTATGCTGCTGTTCGCGATGCGTTTGGTGCATATTGTCTTCGTTCGCAGCGGAAAACAGACGGCGATGAAACGTTCAACGCAGATGAAGACTACGATCCACGAGCTCAGCATTTTCGCTGTACGATACGCCCAGAAGAACACCCTACAACCGATCTCGTCGAAGGAGCGAACGTCGACCCCCATTACACTGCGAACCAGATGCTTGTTGAGAGTGGACGCGAAGATGACGACCGTATCGGACAGGGCCAAGGCGATCAGGAAGACGCTGACGCACATGGATCGGAATTCCTTCCCCAACATCACATGGATTGTGGCAATGTTTCCACAAATGCCTGTTATGACCAGGATAGGTAGAAGGACGTAGGAAACGTGCCGAATGGTCATCTTCAACCCCGTTTGATCCCTGTCGTCATTCTCTGTTACATTATTATGCGACGATCGTTAATTTGCATTGGCATCCTTCGTTAGCTGCATCCATTTTACTCCGTCAATAAACGTTGAGTTGTCATCGGTTAGAACCGTCGCATTTGGTTGGAGAACGGTTGCTGTTCCACTGTCGCTGATTCCGCTCTGAGGAGTGATACGACTGTTTGCTAACTCTAACCAGTTTGACGCGACTTCTATCGAAAGGCTACGACAGGCAGTCAGCAGAACACACGCGAGGAAAATCACGACTTCACCCATCGCAAGCAGTCGATGTACTGACGTGTTCAGCGTAGCTGTGTCGGCTACATGCTTAATTGGTAATATTACATTCACAGTTTCTGTCTCACTGACAGGGCCTGTCAGAAGCCTAAGTAGGTGACAGGAATACATTACTAAGTGTTAATAAAATGTTAACTTTGTGTTAATATCAGTAGCAGCGTAAACATATAGGTTTATCAAAATGACTTAATCTGTGACAGAAATTACAGTATTTACGCCACCCTTTCTCTCTGCCGCTCGCATCAAAGCACGCACGCATACACAGCCACACACACGCACACATCCTGGCTTCGTCTACTCTTTTAAATTGTCCTCCTTCTTCTTTGCTGCCATCTATTTTATCTAATGACATCTTAACAATTCAGCCTATATTTTTTCATTTTCAATGTTTTCACCAATGAAACAATCAGAAGAATGAAAGAAGATACCCACGTGAAAGGCGATTAGTGCAACAAAATGATTCCACAACTGATATAATGAAATATAATTAAATAATTTACACAATCAGTATATCAACTTTTCCATTGATTTATCGTGCTGCATAAAAAAGAATACAATCAAATTTATACTGTTCTTTTACATATATTTTACATATATTTTACATATATTTTCATCCTCTTTTTCGTTTACCTTCGTCAAGTTTGAATAAATGCTTCTGTCGATATGTTCGTAGCCATTGAATATTATTGAAACTGTTTCATTTACTTTTGATATGAAGTTGCACTTGATCGAGCAGCATACTAATTTGTCTTACTTTTACCATTAGTAGTCTTGGTGAAATGTTGAGTTATTGTGTACGGGTGCGTGGGTGCGTGCTTGCGTGCGTGCGTGCGTGCGTGCATGCGTGTACTATTGCATCAAATACATTGCAGAATGTCATTTTGTGATAGCTGCAAACTGTTTTAGTCTCACCATTCAAACAATACATAAAAAGAAGTAACAACTGTATATACTTTACGGAGGAAATATTTTAACCACAAGATACAAAATACTCTTATGAATTTCTCAAAAAAGAACTTTTTTGTGGCCTCAAAAATCGCACGAAAACAGCACATGAAAACAGTAAAAGCAGTAACAGATGGAATAAATAAGGCTCATATCTCATACATTCATCTCGTCTCGCTCGTACAGTGATGATGGTTGTGGTGGCAAAGAAAAATAAAAGATATACAATAAATAATTTTTTTAAATAGACAGATTATTAACATTATTAAGTATGTCAACAAAAGTTTACGGCCAGCAGATTACACATTATCTCGTCCCGGATATTCGCTCGTCAACATTGCGGTATGCTCTTCCAATACATTAAATGTTGTCGTGGATAAACCAGAACGGAACGAATTTGTGGTTAAGCTTTCTTCGTCGTGATCTTGAGGTACAGCAATGCATTGTGGGCTGCGTGTGCGTAGGCCTCGTCGTTGGTAGCGCCAGCGCCGTGACAGAAGGCCACAGGAAGGATGGACAACTGCACCAGACACTGATATTGAAAGTTACCGATGAGGCCACCGGTATTCCCTACCGGTGCTAACACACATCCTCACCTGGCGGCGTTTTCTCTTCGACGTTGACGTATGTCATATGAAATGCATGTTCCTCTGCGATCTCATCGAAATCCTCTTTGTAGTTGGTGTTGGGGGAGTTGACGGAAAGGGGTTGCAGGGACAAAAAAACATCTTTCCCGTGTCAGTCTAGAGATGCTGGTAGAAATGACGGATCTGGGGACTCGCATCTGTATTCAGTGGCTCTACTTTGGAGCATTCCTTGGTGCTCTTGTACTCTCATTCGACGTCCTCCTATCGGGGAGTCACACCGTGTCGAAGTCACAGGAGGTTTCTTCTGGGAGTCTGGACTCTCACAACATATTTGATGACGACGGTAATTAAGTTATCAATTGTAGCCAAAACTGACGTTTTACCAATCACAGAAAGCATATTAAATGTAAAGTTTCCAACATAAATTACGATGTATGCAGAACAAGGTGGATCTAGGATTAGACAAACGGGTGTGCTGAGGGCGGGGTGGAGGCAGCCACCCATGCGAGAGGGTTCGGGGAATGTATTGACTATTCTTGATTTGGTGTTTCCCAGGCCATTACGTGATGCAAGTTTGCTCAGGTGGGTGATGCGTTTCCGCCGTGGGTAATATCATCATCATATTATTTAAAGGAACATTTTGACACATTTAATGTATTAGTATATTGCATGGTTTGTGTGCACCAACCAGTAGCAAATCAATAGGCGCCCGGAGGATTAATAAAACGCATTCTTCTTGGATGCTTCCTGCTGTACTTGTCAATAATTGCTTGGATTTCGAGTTTGATGTCTTTGTGTACAGGAAGTAGCAAGAACGCATGGAGGTTTTCATCATTGTGAATGCAGAATTAGTATGCTCCACTTCAGCATAAGTGACCGATATTTGCAACAGAAAATGAGGACAATGTTTATGACGGTCGGGCATTCATGACATCACGTATATAATATCCGACGTTGTACCTTTAATATGAACTTACGGTTGCAATATGCAAACCATCAACTAAGCAATGAAATCAGGGTCAACTGCTCAACGTACCGCCACCAGTCCATTCCAAGTTGCCGGCTAGCACTCAGTAGACAAAGAGGGGTGGAGAACACTAATATGTGAACGAATAGATGCGGGAAAAAACAATGCATATTGTGCCACAAATATTCGTTGTTGAGAGACGGTATTGTGCCAGTGAGGTTAAACAGAGGTACAAAGTGGCTATATAAAGCAGAAAATTACACACCTGAGATGTAATATTTTCAAATATTTAATATTTCCGTACTGTTGGCGGGGATCACCGGTAATATCACCAATCCTTAATTTCATCACCAGCAGGAAAACCTCGTTCTTCATGATTCTTTAACTTGGCACATCTGTTCAAAAACCACGGCATCTACATAGTTACCGCAAAACTGGGATTACTTAGGCCCATTTTATAAATATTGCTCTCGAAAACTTGTAATCTAAGTGTTAAAGCAATTTGTGTGATATAATATGAAGACGTTGTAGCCATGACAAACATATTTTTGTATACATCTGTACTTACGGACATGCAACACTCGCTGGTTCGATAGTTCACTTCCGTTTACATGACGTGCCAAGGAATTTTCTTTTGTATAACAAGTCGAGCGACAAGCAACTGACTGTGACACTGAATGGTATTTTGCATTACATGCTAATTAAGTGCCTTGTTTAGGACAGATAGTGTTCAAGTACATCACTGTTAAGGTTTGAACTTGACAACAATGGCGTTATGACCACGCGGTGTCACTGTAAAGGACGACGAAGATAGCGGCCATTATGGTGGGTGCACCCAACAAACGTGGATTTTTACTTTGTCCAACTAGCCGTTTTAACAAATTAGATGCGGCGCTACAATACAATACAATACAATACAATACAATACAATATAATACAATATAATACAATACAATACAATACGAACACCTCCATTGCGCCTAAATCCTCGAGATTCCGAGTTAAGAGACGTCAAAAATAAAGTGTTAGACAATCTCAAAATCGGTGTGCATTTTAAAGTAGTGGACAAATACGTCGAGGAGCTTTGGAGGATGAACAAAACTTATTCAGATGTCATCATATTTCCTGTTGACCTATCAGTGATAGGGAGTAAGTGCGACAACAGAGGAAGCCATATAGTTTATAATTTGTTTCAATATCTTTGCTTCAACTATGGGAACTAAAGAGTAGAACAGAACTAGATGATCGAAGCTGCCTAGGCGACTTTCTTGCAGAAGTGAGCAGTGAAAGTAAACATGGTCAGCCACGTGTGGGACAGCCATCTGGCGAGCCGCAGAAAAACTAAGTCCCAAAATTCAGTTCTTGAAGAATGCAACCGACGGTTACTGAAACGTGAGTTAACTTTAATAGCTGTGTTAACATATTTTTTTTCCAAATGTGGCAAGAAAATGATTTTCGTTCCAAAGCCCTGGAGGCAACCTGTTCTTGACGTACGTAGCTTGAGTCAGAGATTGGGTTTCGAGAGGTAAAACAATCTATATTTATCACCTGAACATTTATATATTACTATGTCACGATTGATTGGATTTCTTATTATCTAAAGTTAACCATGTATCAATGAATCTTTGCTGAGCCTAGAAATTACATCATCAAACAACACCCACACGTAGCAGTGACATTAGACACCATCTTGTCGTTTGTTCCTCGCAAAATCGACATGATATATATATTTGGTGTTACCATGAACTTGGAAAGGGCATAATTATGTCTAACTAGTAGAATGTGACTCCCTCTACGGAAAAGGGTAGAATATTTCAATCCGCTAAATTTGAAAAGGGTATCTTTTCTTTTTGACATATATCTAAAATTTGTCTAGGGTGGGTCAGTTAGATACATTATCAAGGATGGTATACAGCCAATGTATTGAGTGCCCCCCCCCACCCCCGGATTCACAACAGGCACATTGGTGTTTCACAATTGTTTCAGATCAACTCGTTTACTTGGTGCTAACCTTGAAGCAGACGGCATTTTCACAAAATCGTTCACACACACACACGCACGCACGCACGCACGCACGCACGCACGCATGCAGACACACATATACACACACGCACGCACGCACGCACGCACGCACACACACAAACATATATACATATATATATATATATATATATATATATATATATATATATATATATATATATATATATATATATATATATAGTCAGGTACTCGTGACCCCCGTATCTACCAATCGATAATGTTCCATTTAAAAAGGAGCCCCAGTTGTCGACTGGAAATTACGAGTTCACGGAGTCGTGAACAGGAACGTGGTATTAGCATGAACAATTAAGGAGAGCGTAGGTCGGAAGTCTGATGACTTCTACGTTTAATCCGTTGTGGCACTTGGCCGTGATGGCCGCGAGTGTCGAGAAGCCAGTCTCGCAAATGTATGATTTGGAGGAAAGCATCACAAGCTTCACTGCCCGTTTTGATTACAAAAAAAGGATTTAAGCCCTCCTAAGTACGTAATCTGTTTGGAATTAATAAATTGACAAATGCAGGCATTATATTACCAGATTTTTTATTACATTATACATATAGATCATGGAGGCTAACTTATAGCATTTGAATGTGTAATAAATGGTTGCCCTTAACCCCTCCGCAGGGGAATATTCGCACTCCCACACCCTCCCCTCATATTGTTGATAAATGACGAAATCACGGAAGGGGTACGCAGCAACACAATTTGTCACCAGGAGGTGCGGCTCTATAAATGCATGAAAACCCCTGCTATTGTATATTTACCGTTAGAAATTGTATAAATGGGAATACAGGCACAAAGACAAAACGGTCATCGAGGCTTGCCGAATGGAGTCGTATTGTTCAGCTTGAGCTGCGACAGCCGGTATCAATCACCTGGGTTGATTTCTAAAAAATATTTCACAATTAAAAGAAAAAGAAATTTTTTAACATTTCAATAATATCTTTATAAAAGGCATTACTACTGTGACCTTACAACTCCTTATAAAAGTATATTCGAAAATACATAATTTGACGATTAATTAAAAATAACCAAGTTTTACAACATATAAGGACTGCTGTGTTATACATTTTGGTGTGCCAATAAATCAACCAATGAAAATCGTCACACGTTCCCTTTAAGGTAACATCCCCCGCTGAGGCGCCCATGGTTTAGTCCATATGCATCGCGCGTGGATCACAGCAGGCATTGTCTGTGGGGCTTTTTTCGCAGTAGCATTTGTCGTTGAAAATCTGATCACGTCAATGTTCTGCGGAGTACGATCAGTTAGTATACTCTATGCCTTATTTCGCCACTGATCGTCCCGCTGATATCGGCCATTGAGTGGGTTGTACCTACTAAACCGTCATAATATACAATGTCATAGAGAAAGTGAGCATACTTAACATGGGTGAAACACCACACGCTATATTTCAGTCATCATACTCAGAATTTCGGGTAGGTAGCTCGGTCACATACCGGGGTGGGGTGGCAGAGTTCTCAACCTCGCAGCTTCCACCCACCTGTTTTAAGGCCAACCTCCCGCCTATTTTGAAGCCAACCTCCCATCTATTTTTAGGACCAAACTCCCTCCTCCCACTTCTTGCAACCCCCACCTCCCACTTCCTGCAACCCCCACTCTCACTTGATACGCTGTATTGTGATGTAGTGTATGCTGTTCTTACGTGACCATGAAATTAGGCCAGTTCATGCACGCTACTGTGTGTATAGGTTATCGGCCTACATATAGTAGATGCGACAGCCCCACAGCAATGAACATTAAGAAGATGAAAGATAATAAAGCAACTGGAATTGATGGGATACCACCAAAACTGCTAAGGGAAAGTGAAGAGCAAATTACTTACAAAAGTGTTTAACTTGTCACTAGATGAGGGAATCGTTTCTTCAGAATGGAAATAAGCAAACAATAACGCCATTATTTCAGAAAGGGTCGAGGAACAAGTACGATAATTATATACCAGTACGTTTAACATAAGATTTATGCTAATTATTAAGGTCATACATAGCGAATCTCATAAGTCTTTGGAAGAAATTACTGTGACTACTACACCGCTGTAATAGATACCTAGAGTATAAATGTAGAAATATGGTTTGTCTCACTCAATCCGATCACTCGTTTCAACCAGTGCTGTGTCTTGTCCGGTGTGGCGAACCTTCGAGCAAAGCACATTGACGTTTCGTCTGAACACGTCTCGAAACCTCTTGTTGAACACGACGTACTGGAAGAAGTTGACGGAATAGTTGAGCTGCTCGCAATCCATGGTGATCTCCCGAAACACAACGACCGCTGGATCGTTCGAGTGGAACACATTCTTTTGCAGGAAAAACGATACGATGTGCGCAATGGAGACGGGCATGACGAGCAAGACGAACGCTGCGTTCGTCGCCAGTAGCATTGCCGTCATCCGCGACGCCATCTTGCCTGAGAAATTTTGCGTGCACATTCCGCCTGCTCCTACAAACGTATAGGCGTTGATGTTCAAACGAAGAAGTTTCCTGGACTATTGACATATCCTGCCATTCCAGGAAGGCAGGTGTTTGTTGATGGTCGACACAAAGATGACGACCGTATCAGACAGGGCCAGGGCGATCAGGAAGACGCTGACGCACATGGATCGTAATTCCTTCGCCAACATCACACGGATGGTGACAATGCTTCCACAAATGCCTTTTATAAAGAGAACAGGTAGAACAGCGTCAAAAACGCACCGAATGATCATCTTCAACCCCGCTTGATCCCCGACGTCATTCGCTGTTATATTGCTTTGTGACGCTTGTTTAGTTACTTTTGCATCTGTCGTTAACTGCTACTGGCGACGAACGCTGTCATCCGCGACGCTGCGTTCGTCGCCAGTAGCATTGCCGTCATCTGCGACACTATCTTGCCAGAGAAATTCTGAGAAGCACTCTGTGCGTGCACATTGCGCCTGCTCCTACAATCGCATAGGCGTTGATGTTCAAGAGAAGAACTCTTCCAACGACAACATTTGAAACTGTATGGGCACGCAGGTCTCCTGGACTACTGACGTATCCTGCCATTCCAAGAAGGCGTTGTAGGCCCCGCAAATCAGCAGGGTAGCTGCTGTGTAGCGGCATACGACGCGCTTTGTGAATATCGTCTTCTTTCGCAGAGTAAAACAGACGGCGACGAAACGTTCAACGCAGATTAAGACTACATTTCACGAGCTCAGCATCTTCGATGAACGATACGCCCAGAAGAACACACGACAACCAGTCACTTCGAAGGAGCGAACGTAGACCCCCATTAGACTGCGAAACAGATGTTTGTTGATAGTGGACACAGAGTCGGACAGGACCAGGGCGATCTGGCTATTCGCCAACATCACACGGATGGTGACAATGTTTACACAAATGCCTTTTATAAAGAGAACAGGTAGAACAGCGTCAAAAACGTACCAAATGATCATCTTCAACCCCGCTTGATCCCCGACGTCATTCGCTGTTATATTGCTTTGCGACGCTCGTTTATTTGCGTTTGCATCTGTCGTTAACTGCGTCCATGTTCGCAGTAAATACACGTTGAGTTTTCATCGATTAGAACCGGCGCATTTGTTTGGAAAACGAATGTTGTTCCCCTCTCGTTGATGCCACTTTGCGGAGTGATACGACCAGTTGCCGACTCTAGCCAGTTTGACGTGACTTCTGTCGAAAGATTGCGGCAGGCAGTCAGCAGGACAAACGTGAGGAAAATCACGACTTTACCCATCGCAAAAGGCCGATGTAATAACGCATTAAGCGCAGCTGTGTCGGCTACACGTTTAATTAATAACATAACATTCACAGTTTCTGTCCGTGCCAAACGGAATCACACAATACGGTAATAATATAATTTGTTAATATTAAGTGTTAGATTTGTGTTGTGTAATACCAATAGCAGTGTAAACAGATACGTTAATAAAAATTAGTTAAACACGTTCCCATCTTGGATTGAATGAAAGCGTGTTGGATTAGGAGCCATCCCAATTGATTATGTGTGTGTTTCCCATCTGTAATTAATGCAACATCACTACGGCGAGTGCAGTCCAGAGTACAGAGCTGGCAATCGCCGCCCAATCTGGACAACGGATAATTCTCAAAGAGGCAATCTGTGTTTTTAATGTTAACCGAAGCATAATGGACGACGCTGGTGATGAAATAACGCGGCGAAATAATCGTCTCTTGAATCAACAATAATGCACCGACAATTATTGTCCTTGCGCGTCGAAACTCTTGACACGAAACATGGGTATGATCACATCACCTTACTCGGTGAATGTATTCTGTTCCAACGAACATTGTTTCAATAGTAGTTGCATCAAAACACACACCCCAGTAACAAATATTCAAATGAAATAATATCCTACACAAAATCTATATCGTACGAATCTAGACAATAAACACATAATGATTGTGTACCCCAAAATGCATCGGGTACATCATTTATGACAGAAAGCACTTTACAAATTTCCTTATCTCAACACATTGTCGAAAGTGAGAACGAATACATATTTAATTACCTATTAAGCTGTCACCGACACGAATCATCAAATGCTACTATATCTCAATATATCTTTGCTCCACCGTAATTAAATGCGAAAACAAGGATACAAAATACAAGTATACAACGAGTTTTCCAATGTTACCAAACATGACAACATTTCGTTTATCTGTTAATCCGTTGAAACAAACATTCTTTGAACAAGCATTGCCAGGTAATTTGAAAGGGTAAGAGTTTCTATGCCTTTGTAAGGAAAGGAGTAAACGAGATAAGGTTGGACCACTGGAAAACAACAGTGGAAACATAATTTCAGATGGGTTTTAAATGGTAGATGTACTGAATCAGCATATCAGCTGAGTTTTTATCACATTTCAGTTTACTGCCAGTTCCAATTAATAAATATGAGAGGAATAAATCAGGTTATTTAGGTCACTTATTTGTAACTCCTGAAAAGAAAGCAAAGAAAACTGAGAAGATGAAAGATAATAAATCACCTGGATTTGAAGGAATACTACCACAACTGCGTAAGGAAATTGTAGAGCAAATTTGTACCCCATTTGCAAACGTGTTTAACTTGTCACTAGAAGAGGGAATTGTGGAATGGACAAAAAGACCTTTGTAGAAACCCAGACACTAGCATACAACCGTCAAGACTGGGGCCGACTTGTGCAACGTTCACTGGAGCAGCGGCCCCACGACCCAGCCGGGTTACGGGATAACATAAGAGGGAATAGTTCCTTCAGAATGGAAACAAGCAAACATAACGGCGTTGTTTAAGAAGGGATCGAGGAACAAATTAGATAATTACAGACGAGTGTCAATCTCTTATGTTATGCGGGTTACGTGATCAGCAACAGTAATAGTAACATAAGAGAGCTTTGTTTCTTAATAATGGAAACAAGCAAACGTAACGCCGTTATTTAAGAAGGGATCGAGGAATAAATCAGATAATTACAGACCACTTCATTTAACATTAGATGTATGCAACTAATTAGAAACGTATATTATAGACCAAATACCTCAACAGCAAAGTCACATCTAGCCAATTTCATATGTTTTTCGAAGAAATTACTATGACTAACACACCGCTGTTATAAATGCGTAGATTATAAATCCACCTGTATAAATGTGGTTTGTCTCTCCAAATCCTATTATTCGTTTCAATCCGATCACTCGATTTAATCAGTGTTTTGTCCAGTGTGGTGAACCTTCGCGCAAAACACATTGAAATGTCGCCTGAATACGTCTCGAAACCTCTTGTTGCACAAGACGTACAGGAATACGTTGATGGAGTAGTTGAGTTGCTCGCAATACATCGGGATCACCCGAAACACAACGACCACTGGATCGTTCGACTCGAACAGATTATCTTGCCGGAAAAACGATACGAGGTGCGCGATGGTGATGGGCATGACGAGCAAGACGAACGCTGCGTTCGTCGCCAGTACCATTGCCGTCACCCGTGACGCCATCTTGTCGGAGGAATTCTGGGAAGCACTCTGTGCGTGCACCTTCCGCCTGCTCCTCCAAAGGGAAGTGACGGTGAACGAATTCAAGACGATCATTATGACCGCGGGTACAATCGCATGGACGCTGATGCTCAAAAGAAGAACACTTCCAACGAAAACAGTTGAACCTGTAAGATGTATGGTGTTGGACACGCATGTTCCCTGAACTATTGACGTGTCCAGCATTACCCGGACGGTGTTGTAGACCCCGGAGATCAACTGGGCAACAGCTATGCTGGCGTATGCAATGCGCTTTGTGCATATCGTCTTCGTTCGCAGTGGAAAACAGACGGCGATGAAACGTTCAACACAGATGAAGACTACGATCCACGAGCTCATCATCTTTGATGTACGATACACCCAGAAGAAAACCCGACAACCGGTCACGTCGAAGGAGCGAACGTCGACCCCCATTAGGCTGCGAACCAGATGTTTGTTGATAGTGGACACAAAGATGACGACCGTATCGGACAGGGCCAAGGCCATAAGGAAGACGCTGATGCACATGGATCGGAATTCCTTCGCCAACATCACACGGATGGTGACAATGTTTCCACAAATGCCAGTTATGACCAGAATGGGTAGAACGACGTAGGAAACGTACCGAATAATCCTCTTCAACCCCGCTTCTTCCCTGTCGTCATTCGCTGTTGCATTGCTATGCGACGGTCGTTTATTTGCGTTTGCATTCGTCGTTAACTCTATCATTTTTACTCCGTCCACAAACGTTGAGTTGTCATAGGTTAGAACCGGCGCATTTGTTTGGAGAACGGCTGCTGCTCCCGTATCGTTGATGCCGCTGCACGGAGTGTTACAACCAGTTGTCGAAACTAACCAGTTTGACGTAACTTCTGTCGAAAGACTACGACAGGCAGTTAGCAGAACACACGTGAAAAAAATCACGACTTCACCCATCGCAAGCGGTCGATGTAATAACGTATTCAGCGTAGCTGTGTCGGCTACACGTTTAATTAATAACATAAAATGCACAGTTTCTGTCCGGCTGATGGTGCCTGTCTGAATCCTAAGTAGGTGACATCCTAGCTAGTGAGTCACAGAATACACTAACATTACTAAGTGTTTATTAAGTGTTAACTGTTGACTTAATCGCGTTCCCTTCTCGGGTTGAATGAAAGCTATCGGATTATGAAAGATTCCAATTGATTATATATGTTTTTCACTAGTAGTTAATGCACAAGAAGGCAACATCGTTAGTGCATCGTTTAATCCATATATGTTAGCGCGTCAGGTTACCCCGTACGTCCAGCCAATCACACTTGGATGCTTATTGTTGACAGAAGTTACAACAACAAACACACACACACACACACACACACACACACACACACACACACACACACACACACACACACACGCACGCACGCACGCACGCACACACACACACATACGTTGTCGTATCTACATGATTTTTCATGTCCAGTTCACTCCACACTGGCTTCGTCCATTCTTTAATGTCGTCCTCCTTCATCTTTGCTGCCTTCATCTGTTTTTCCTAATGACATTATAATAATGCAACCTATATTTTCTTCATTTTCTACATAGTGTATCAATGTATTCACCAATGAAACAATATCAGAATATACCGACGTGAAAGGAGATTAGTGCAACAAAATAATTCCACAACTGGTAGACTTTAGTAATGATTACAATGCAAGAATTTACACAACAGTATGTCAACTGTTCTATTCATTTATCGTGCTGCATGAAAACGAATACTATTGAAAATTACACTATTATTTTACACATGTTTTCATGTCCTCTTTTTCGTTTACCTTCGTCAAATTTGAATAAATGGTTCTGTCGATATTTTCGTAGCTATTGAATATTGTTGAAACAGTTTTATTTCCTCTTGATATGAAGTTGCACTTGATTGAGTAGTATACTAATTTGTCGTACTGTTTCTATTAGTATTTTTGATGAATTGTTTAATTATTGTTTGCCGCTGCGTGCGTGCGTGCGTGCGTGCGAGTAATATTGCATCAAATACATTGCACCACTATGCTAATATCTATGCAAGAAGAATGTTTATCTCGTGACAGCTGCCAAGTGTTTTAGTCACTTGAATAAAACAATACATAAGAAAAAGCAACAACTGTATATACTTTATTATATATATTATTTGTATATAATTTACGGAGCAAATATGTTAACCAGCAAAATATTACGGCCATCAGATTACACAGTATCTCGTCCGGGATATTTGCCATTACATTACATTAAGTGTCGTCGTGGATAAACCAGAACGGTACGAAACTGTCGTTATGCTTTCTTCGTCGTGATCTTGAGGTACAGCAATGCATTGTGGGCTGCGTGTGGGTAGGCCTCGTCGTTGGTAGCGCCAGCGCCGTGTCAGAGGGCCACAGGAAGGACGGACAACTGCACCAGACACTGATATTGAAAGTTACCAATCAGGCCACCGGTATCCTCTCCCCGTGCTAACACACTTCCTCACCTGGCGGCGTTTTCTCTTCGACGTTGACGTATGTCACATGACATACCTGTTCCTCTGCGATCTACTCGAGAGCCTCTTTGAAGTCGGTCTTGGGGGAGCTGACGGAAAGGATTAGACAAAGGGGAGGGACAGCCACCCATGCGAGAGGGTTCGGGGAATGTATTGACTATTCTTGATATGGTGTTTATTACGTGATGCAAGCTTGCTCAAGTGGATGATGTGTTAACCACCGTTACCTGCCTCAGTAACGTCCTATAACGAATGCGAATACGCTACAGTTATGCCGTGACGACGCTCAGTACATCACAATTGTAGCGTATTAGCATTCGTTATAGGAGTGTCGTTAGTGCTCAGCAAACCTGCAATGTAACTACTTAACATATACAAGCAAAACGTGAACTATATCGTTCGGTGTCCTAATTGACAATTGTCAATGTTCACTGGTCGACTTGAGGATCCTCCTGTTATGTAGTCGGAGTCTGGTCGCAGGAGCACCTTCCCCAACACTGCGTCCTTTCGCAGCCTCAGTCACCTTGGTTTAGTGGGCGTACGATGCCGGCGCGTTGAGGACACGTCACGGAATTGTGTCCCAGTCGACGGCATTGAAAACAATGACCTTGAAATTAGAGGACTAGGCAAAGGAGACAGCTGATTTTGGAATAAGAATACTGGGAAGTATATTACGAGAAATATAGAGAATAAAACATTCCAATGTAAGAATGGTATCGGAAATGAAGAAGGGTTTCTTTATAAAACATACATATAGGACATTTTTTATTAACATTTTTCTTTACCGAGAAATTCCATAAGAAATTGTCGGGATACAAATTAATTTGTCCTGTTATCGCTGAATGACCCACCACCGATAAGATTCGAGGTTGAGCTTATATTAATCGTGCGCAGAAAACGATTCCACCGACAATTTCTCCACACCCATATAATAAAAACATATTATTTCCAGTATTTTGACAGCAAGAGATTGGGTCGGTCGGCAAATATTTCTGTTTCTCCTTGTGCTTGGAGTTTGGGTCGCAAATACACGATGTATTTTCTTTGTCTAGGGTCGTCTACATTTAATACAAAAGAAAGATACGTCCTCGTTTACGGCCGCCTTTGACCTTGCGTTGTAGTATTTCTTTGGCAAGTGTGTTGTGTCTGGTTGTATGACCAAACCATTGAATTTTTCGGAGTTTTACTGTTGACAAAAGCGGTTCTTGTGGTCCTGCGGCTTCAGTGATGGCTTGCATTACTGATATATTTGTTATGTGATCTGTGTAAGAAATTGTCAAGATCCTTCTGAAAAATTTCATCTCAAATGCGGCTATTCTTCTTTCGGACTCGGCATTCATGGTCCAGCTTTAGCATCCGTATGTCAGCACTGACACAACCAGGCTTTTATAAAGTCGTATCTTTGTTGCCGTTTTGATGTTGTTGTTGCTCTACATAGCAACATCAGTAATAATTCCTCTGTGGACTAAAGCGGTAAGCCAGCTGGGTGCGGGGCAGAAAATAATCGACCCCTTGTAGTCATCGTGTCTGCCCCAGAGACAGTAACGTCCACTAGCATGACACATACTCTACGTCTTACCGTTTTTGTAAGGTGAATATAACGTTAATTTTAGATGTACATTGAGAACAAACAATTAAGATTTGGTTTAATTTAATTGTAAAAATCATTATAGTAGTATAGAGGAATGTTTCCTTTTGTGGTGGTGGAGCATAAAGGGTAGTATACTGTGGTGTTAAAGTATAGAAGGGATGGTGTTATTCATAGAAATGTTGAGACCATCCCTTAGCCATGTGTAGCATTCGTATCCCAGCTTATTAGACATGTAGGTCGTTTAAAAAAAATTAAGGGATCGTCTCAAAAAATTAAGTCAAACAAGAAAATAAAGT
>BSQZ01000058.1:572123-644623 GCA_033239005.1 Lamellibrachia satsuma
GAAGAAATTGTTGATGAGTGTGAAAGAAGAGTTGGGTAGACAAAATGTGAAAGAATTGCCTGCCAACAACATGTTCAAAACTAATTATATCATATTGTCTAATCGACCACATCAACTTATATAGGATGATCATTTGCTATTCTAACTGATTCACACGATTGCTATAATACAAATACCTATTATGGATATGAAAGCGATTTTCTTTTAAATGTTATGATTATTCCAGCGATGTGCTAAAATACTCCCAAGATAACGAAGTCGAGAATCGCAATGCGATACTCGACTTCATCGTTGTTGTCATCAGATGTTACAAATGAATGATATAAAATGTGATTACATATGTGTGTGTGTGTGCGTGCGTGTGTGTGTGTATGTGTACGCGCGTGCGTACATGCGTGCGTGCGTGCGTGTGCTTGGGTTTGTGTGTGTATGTGTATGTGTGTGTGTGTGTGTGTGTGTGTGTGTGTGTTTGTGTGTGTGTGTGTGTGTGTGTGTGTGTGTATGTGTGTGTGTGTGTGTGTGTGTGTGTGTGTGTGTGTGTGTGTGTGTGTGTGTGTGTGTGTGTGTGTGTGTGTGTGTGTGTGTGTGTGTGTGTGTGTGTGTGTGTGTGTGTGTGTGTGTGTGTGTGTGTGTGTGTGTGTGTGTATGTGTGTTTGTCTATGAACTCTTGCTTGGGACATTCATTGCAATAACACAATCGCAAACAAAAGTTCATTTCACAAATACTGTGACCAACTTTCACTTTGTGGTAGAACGTACATCAATCGACGAACCGTTGTTTCCTCGAAAGCCATGATGTAAGTGACGGTGTGCTGACAAAACAAGTTCCGCGACCTTCTCGGAAATACCCGGGAGCTTTTCGGGATATCAGTGGCGTGTCTAGGATCTCGCGCGGGTGTCAAGCTTAGTCGTCCATTTGTTTACGAGGCTTCCAAGGAAATTCATCCAAAGGGGATATCCCCCCACCACCCAATACGCCGTTGTAGGAATTGCACTAACCACCAAGGTAGACTTGTGCATACATTGAACTCTAGAAATCAAAATTGCTTCAACTTCGTTATGGATTAAGTTAATTTTATCACCTCAATGTTGCAGATCAACTGTTGGATGTGGTGTGTATTGGAGTCGGCTGTACTTTGCTTAGCACATGTAGCGAAAGAAAAACACATATTGTGGTTGGTAAATGGCAATGTCGTTTAATTTCATATTGTAAATTGCAGAATTACGTTGGGCATTATTGACGATTTAACTAGATGTCAAAGGCAATTCCAATTGCATAGTAGATATGGTTAGTACATACGATTAAGTCGATATGGCTGTGGAAATGTAGATTTTATTTGAAAGACAACTTCAGGAAAAAGCAAGAGAACAACAGATGCCACTCCACGTGACTTTTGTAGATCTCAAAAAATCTTTCGATTGTGTGAATCGATGCGCACTCTATTGTGTCACAGATCTATGGTTTGGCTGGGATAATGCGGTGAGCTAATGGACATACTCGTGATGGTTCAGTGTGTGTGTGTATGTGCACAACTATAATGTAGTCAACAACAGGGGTATATGTGACAGTTTATTTAATAAAAACTATAATATAGTAAACAATCACAAATCAATTATGCTGAATAGAATTACAATCTACCAACGCTCAATATTAAATCGCAGTTTACATAATAACTCACAGTCTCTTACGAACTTGCTGGCGTCGCTTCTAGCATAGACAGTTCCAGTGCGTGTGGTGCTAAACTAGCCACAGCGAATCCAATCAAGTTGGGTAGACAAAATGTGAAAGAATTGCCTGCCAACAACATGTTCAAAACTAATTATATCATATTGTCTAATCGACCACATCAACTTATATAGGATGATCATTTGCTATTCTAACTGATTCACACGATTGCTATAATACAAATACCTATTATGGATATGAAAGCGATTTTCTTTTAAATGTTATGATTATTCCAGCGATGTGCTAAAATACTCCCAAGATAACGAAGTCGAGAATCGCAATGCGATACTCGACTTCATCGTTGTTGTCATCAGATGTTACAAATGAATGATATAAAATGTGATTACATATGTGTGTGTGTGTGCGTGCGTGTGTGTGTGTATGTGTACGCGCGTGCGTACATGCGTGCGTGCGTGCGAGTGCAGTGAAGAGTACAGCGTGCTTCGACGAGTGCAATCATGAGTACAGCGTGCTACGGCGAGTGCAGTCAAGAGTACAGTGTGCAGTGTCGATGGAGGAATCACGAGGATGCGTCAGGGCGCCTTGTTGTCGGCAATCGTCGCTCAGTCCGGACAACGGACAGTTCTCAAAGAGGGAATCGGTGTATTAATTTTCACAAATGCATAATCGACGACATTAGTAATGAAATAACGGCGAAACAATCGTCTCTTGAAGCAACAATAATGCAGAGACAATTGTTGTCCTTGCGCGTCGAAACTCTTAACCCGAGACATTGATATGATCACATTACCTTACTCGGTGAACGAAGTCTGTAGGAACAAACTTTGCTCCAATGCACCAAAACACCCCAGTATCAAACATTCAAATTAACTAATATTAGAATCTAGACAGTACACACATAATGATGGTGTACACCAAAATGCATCGGGTACAAGATTTATACCAGAAAAAGCACTTTACAAATTTCCTTAACTATTATGCTGTCACCGACACAAATCAACAAATGCTACTATATCTCAAGATGTTTGTTCTCCACCGTAATTAAATGCGAACACAAAGATAAACAATATCAGTATACTACAAGTTTTCCAATGATACCAAACATAACAACATTTAATTTATTTGTTAATCCGTTGTAACAAACAATCTTTGAAAAAACATTGGCAGGTAATTTTTAAATGACAGTAAGAGTTTCTATGCCTACATAAGGAGTAAACGAGTTAAAGTCGGACCACTGGAAAACAACAGTGTAAACATAATTTCAGATGGGTTTCAAATGGTAGATGTCCTGAATCAGCATATCAGCTCAGTTTTTACCACATTTCAGCTTACTTCCAATTCCAGCTAATAAATATGAGACGGGTGTATCAGGTTATTTAGGGCAGTTATTTGTAACTCCTAAAATGATAGTACAGAACGTTAAGAAGATCAAATATAATAAATCACCTGGAGTTGAAGGAATACCACCACCACTGCTTAAGGAAATCGTAGAGCAAATTAGTACACCACTTGCAAAAGTGTTTAACATGTCACTCGAAGAGGACATTGAGGAGTGGACAGGCGGGTTACGGGAACAGTAACAGTAACAGTAACAGTAACAGAAGAGGAAATATTTCCTTAAGATTGGAAACAAGCAAACGTTTTTTAAGAAGGGATCGAGGAACAAATCAGATAATTACAGACCAGTGCGTTTAACATCAGATATATGCAAATTATTAGAAAATTGAAGTAGAGAACGCATACCTCAACAGCAAAGTCACATCTAGCCAATCTCGTTTTTTCGAAGAAATTACTGGTACTAATACACCGCTGTTATAAATACCTAGATGATAAATCCACCTGTAGAAATGTGGTTTGTCTTTGAATCCGATCACTCGTTTCAATCTGTGTTTTGTCCGCTGTGGTGAACCTTCGCGCAAAGCACATTGAAATTTCGCCTGAATACGTCCCGAAACCTCTTGTTGCACAAGACGTACAAGAAGACGTTGATGGAGTAGTTGATTTGCTCGCAATACAGCGTGACCACCCGAACGACAACGATTAATGGATCGTTCGACTCGAACAGATTCTCATGCCGGAAAAATGACACGAGGTGCGCGAAGGCGACGGGCATGACGAGCAAGACGAACGCTGCATTCGTCGCCAGTAGCATTGTCGTCATACGCGACGCCATTTTGTCTGAAGAATTCTGGGAAGCACTCTGCGCGTGCACCCGCCTGCTCCTCCAAAGGGAAGTGACGGTGAACGAATTCAAGACGATCATTATGACAGCGGGTACAATCGCATAGACACTGAGGCTTAAAAGAAGAACAGTTCCAATGAAAGCAGTTGAACCTGTCCGATGTATGGAGTTGGGCACGCAGGTTCCCTGGACTATTGACGTGTCCAGCCATACCCGGAAGGCGTTGCCGGCCCCGCAAATCAGCAGTGTAACGGCTATGCTGGCGGATACAATGCGCTTTGTGCATATCGTCTTCGTTTGCAGCGGAAAACAGACGGCGATGAAACGTTCAACGCAGATGAAGACGACGATCCACGAGCTCAACATCTTCGATGTACGATACGCCCAGAAGAACACCCGACAACGTCTACCCCCATTAGGCTGCGAACCAGATGCTTGTTGAGAGTGGACACAAAGATGACGACCGTATCGGACAGGGCCAGGGCGATCAGGAAGACGCTGACGCACATGGATCACAATTCCTTCGCCAACATCACACGGATTGTGACAATGTTTCCACAGATGCCTGTTATGACCAGAATAGGTAGAAAGACGTAGGAAACGTACCTAAAGGTCATATTCAACCCCGTTTGATCCCCGACGTCACTCGCTGTTATATTGCTCTGCGACGGTCGTTTATTTGCCTTAGCATCCGTCGTTAACATAGTCCATTTTACTTCGTCAGTAAACGTTGAGTTGTTATCGGTTAGAATCGGAGCATTTGTTTGGAGAACGGTTACTGTTCCACTGTCGTTGATGCCGCTGGACGGACTGTTACGAACAGTTGTCGAATCTTGCCAATTTGACATGAGTTCGGTCGAAATACTACGACAGGCAGTCAGCAGGACACACGTGAGGAAAACCTCGACTTCACCCATCGCAAGCAGTCGGTGTAATAACATACTCAGCGCAGCTGTGTCGGCTACATGCTTATTGAATAATATAACATTCACAGTTTTTGTCCGGCTGACAGTGCCTGTCTGAATCATTGAATACTCTAATAACACGAGTTGTTAATCAAGTGTTAACTTTGTATTATGTAATGCCAATAGCAGCGTAAACAGATGGGATTATCAAAATTACTTAATCACGTTCCCTTCTCAGGTTGAATGAAAGCGTAACGGATTAGGAGCGATTCCAATTTACTATGTGTGCTTTTCGCACTAGTAGTTAATGTACAAGAAGGCAACATCGTTAGTGCATCGTATAATCAATCTATGTTAGCGCGTCAGGTTACCCCGTACGTCCAATCAATCAGACTTGGATGCTTAATGCTAACGCAAAATACTCTGGCATTTAGTCCACACACAAACAAACACACGCACACGCACACGCACTAGCACACGCAAACGCACACGCACACACAAACACACACACACACACACACACACACACACACACACACACACACACACACACATTATCTCTCTCTCTCTCTCCGTCTATTTTACCTAACTGCATTATGACAGCCTATCGTTTCTTTATTTTCCACATCAATGAAACAATATCAGAAGAACGGAAGAAGATATCGACGTGAAAGGAGAGGAGAGCAACTAAAATGATTCCTAATAGACCTTAGTAATGATTCACAGTGCAAAAATTTACACAATCACTATAATATTATCAACTGTACAGGGGTACAATTAGATGGTTCTCCTTATACGTGATAGTTCTCCTAATTAGCCCTAGAATTTGATTTCCTTTCGAAGCAGCAATCCCACATTGCTCTGAAACTTTCATGTCAGCACTAAATGTTCCTCCTAAGTCCTTTTCTTGTGTGGTTCTACCGAGTACAGCATCACCCGTTTTATATTCTTCGTCTATATGTCCATGTCCTATGTGTATACATTTACACTTCCCAAAATTTAATAACATTTGCTATTTTCTGACCATTTAACTAATTTTTCTAGGTCATCCTGTAAACTTTGTTTATCTGTATCATTAATAACCTTTCTGAATACTTTTGTGTCATCTGCGAATTTGAGTACTTTGCTAGATATGTCATCTTCCAAATAATTTATATATATTAAAAACAGTATAGGGCCTAATACTTATCCCTGAGGTACCCTATTCAAAACAGATTTCCAGTTTGAAATCTCACCATCTACTATTACTTTCTGTCTTCTGCGTGTAAGCCACTTTTCAATCCAGTTGATTACATCATTACCTATACCATGGGCTTTTAGTTTAAGTAACAATTGATGTGGCACTTTGTCGAAAGCTTTCTGAAAATCTAAGTAGACAACATCCACTGGTGACCCGTCATCTACCCACTTTGTAATTTCTTCCAAAAAACATAAGACATTGGTTAGACATGACCTTGCTTTTAGGAATCCATGTTGATATGTATTTATTAATTCATGTTTTACAAGGAATTCCACCATGTGGTCTCTAATTAATGTTTCAAGTAATTGACATACAACTTATTGCATACAAGGGATTGCATGGTAAAAAGACGTCTTTCCCGTGTCAGTCTTGAGATGCTGGTAGAAATGACTGATCTGGCGACTCACCTCTGGATTCAGTGGCTCTACTTTGGAACCATCCTTCGTACTCTCGTACACTGATTCGACGTCCTCCTATCGGGGAGACACACCATGTCTAAGTCACAGAACGTCATCCAACCTACTTCCATTCCCCGATGTCTATAGCAACTGCTCCTATCAGACTCCGCCTCCAACCAGTTTACGTGGGACAGCCTGGATGGAAGCAAGGACGGATGTTAGGTATGGCAGGTCATGTCAACAGTATTCTTGTAGGTCGGTATGTTAGCATCTGTCAGCTTGCCCACGTTATTGGATAGGAACTTCAGACCGAGCACAGCTTTCCCTATGGGAGTCTGGACTCTCACAACATATTTGACGACGACGGTAATTAAGTTATGATTGTAGCCAAAACTGAGTTTTACGATCTTAGAAAACACATTAAAATGTCTAAGTTTCCAGCATGAGATACGATGTATGCAGAACAGGGGGGATGTAGGATTAGACAAACGGGGGTGGGGAGGTCCGGGGAATGTATTGACTGTTCTTGATATGGTGCTTCCCGTGCCATTACTCAGGTGGATGATGTGTTAACCACCGTGGGTAATTTCAACATCATGTTAATTAAAGGAACTCGTTGACACATTTAATGTATTAGTGTATTGTATGTTTAGTGTGCACCAATCAGTAGCAGTTGAACGGGTGCTCAGAGGAAAAATTAAAACATTCGTCTTGGATGCTATCTGCTGTATTTGTCAATAGTTGTTTGGATGTCGAGTTTGATGTCTTTGTGTACAGGAAGTAGCACCAACGTACTGAGGCGATCCTGGTGCAGTGTACTCAGCATTACGGTTTTCACCAGTGTGAAAGCAGAATTAGCTCCACTCCAGCACTTGTGATATTAGTACCAGACAAGTGAAAATACGGAAATGATTTTGGAACATTTAACTGGATGTTGCCCTCATTGTTTCCTGTAGATTATAGGGCTTTGTTTATTCTGACTAATCCTATTTCTCCCACTACAGTGTGAATTCTTCTTGCACGGACGTTAGGTATGGCAGGTCATGTCAACAGTATTCTTATAGGTCGGTATGTTAGCATCTGTCAGCTTGCCCACGTTATTGATCGAGCACAGCTTTCCCTATGATGGCACTCAATCTCGTGTCCAAATCTATGAGAAGGTGGTCTAGATATGGTAGGAATACCCTGGACCAGTTTGAGACCCACTGTCTGCTAAAACATGCAGCGATGAATGCAAAGCTTGAGATCGCCCATAGTAAGCCAAAAGGGTAGGCCAAATCAATCACTGTTTTTGAATTCCATTTATTGCTAAGATTGCACGCACGTACACACAAGAACATCGACCCTGACACCTATTGTACTCATGCAAACATTCACATGGATATAAATATAATATTTCAGTAAGTGTCAGCAGATTATGGTAGTAATAAAACTAATTATCACCACAACGTATTTATTCCTATTGGTGTTACCGCAGCAGTGTAGTTGGCTGCTTCAAAATCTGATTAGACACGAATAACTTTAGTAAGCGTGTCCAGTGCTGCGTTTTCTTTACCCTGGTGGTTACGGGAACCAGCGCGCACAAATACGACTCACTGGTTTAATAATGATGTCAGAGGAGACTCCAGAATACCATAAACTTAACTTGCTATCTGCCATATTATGTTATGCAATCGATAATAACAAACATTTGAATTAAAGTGAGAACTTGACGTTTATCATGGTCAGGCATTCATGAAATCACGTGAAGGCCATATCATTAACACCCGTAACATCAACTAAATAATTGAATCAGGGTCAACTGCTCAACTTACCGTCACCAGTCCCTTCCATGTTGCCGGCCAGCACTCTATAGACAAAGACGGGTGCATGGTCAACCCCTCGTGGGCAACTATATCATACTGTAGCACGATGCCCTATTTTATACACATTTCCTGGATAACGCTAATTGGTAAACGACCTTGTAGAAAGTCCACCTAGGCGTGGGAAAAAAACAATTCATGTTAATAATAATAAATAACTACTTATATTTCAGCTGACGCTTTGCGACTTCCTGTGTATGTTAGGACGCTTGATGTGAATACAAGCTAAAGCGAATATAAAATTCAAATTACACATTTATCTTTACCATCATTTGATACTTTTCGTGAGAATGGCCCGTATGTTTTTTTTCGCTATGCCTAAATTAATAGAATATTCCATGTTCAAACAAATCTGAAGAAACATGTTGATGAATATTTCAGAGTGTTTATATATATGAAAGAAGTCACAATTCTGAGATCAAGACTAATTTATTTAATTAGAAATGTTGACCAGGGCCGAATATAACACTAGTATTAACATAACCTAGCACTAGGAATAGGTCCTAGATGCAGCTGACAGCTTAGCTAAAAAAAACAACAACCTATTTTAGTATTAATATATAGTCACTAACTGAGACAGAGAGTTATAATTGCATAATCGCATGTTGAATAATCATAATATTACAATGAGGAAACAAGTATATAAAGAACATACAAATACAACATGTTTAATAAAAAAATTACCAAAACAAGCAAACAATGTCGTACCGGCGACAAGAATGGGCGATAATAGAACTAAACCGTTAACGCATAACTGTCAAAGTATAAATTTAACCGTAAAAAACTACTCATCTTAAAGTTGTTTTCGACATAAATCACCCTATTTCTATAAATAATATAATATATGTCAATAATTATAATTAAGAAACTGTCAACCTGATAAAACGTATAAAATAGAGAACCACATTTTTTAATATGTAAACTCGGCAGCCTCGTTCTGATTTTTCAAATAGTCGTTTTTGAGGGACAGCATTGAAAGTGTCAGCCAGGTCAAGAAGAGGTATATGTGGCCAAATCAAGCATAACATGACATAACTGCGATGCTATTTTTTTAATATTTCCCAGAATTCAGTTCCTGAAGAAGGCAACCGACGGAAACGTTAGTTATCTTTAATAGTTGTGTTAAAAAAGATGATTTATGTTCAGAAACCACTGTAGTTACGTGGACGCGAGTGCCCGTGTGCGTTTTACTTCACACAGTGTGGTTGGAACATGCGCACTGGAATTAGGCCGACGCCCAGTATGAGAAATGTGGCTAGAAAATGATTTTTGTCAAAAAAATCCTAGTGGCAACCTGTTCTTTATATCAATGGGTAGCCCTCATTTCGTAGCATCTCGGATAAACAGTTTTCTCATACATTGGTCAGTGTGACAAAATAATTTTTTTACAAAAGTCATGCATAAACATATTTTTATACATCTAATATTACATTAATCGCTAGATGGCAGGACTGGTTCGATATATCGGCGGCAGTGCACTCGGTAAATACGCCACAGTTCAGTTTATCAGATGAAAATGTACGCAACTATTCATAATAATCAACACAAAAAAATAATCAAATGGCCACGTGATTACATTTAATGCTCTCGTTTATTACCGCGCAGTGAGGCTTTTCGAAGACGCTTTTTCTTTTAAGCTTTATGGCAATTAGCTTCGCTTTGAGAAACGTATTTCCACCGTTGAAGATTCGTACAATTCACTCCAAACAACTGTTTATCAATTTGCGTCCACTTGATAGATGAACTAACTGAAACTTATTTCGAATATCAATCCTATGCGCAAAAGGTTCTACATATTTTTTAAACGGCTTATTATATTACTTAAGGCAACAACTACATCAACCAATAGTAATTCCTTGTCTCAAATATGTTTCTTCAGATTTGTTTGAAAATGACATATTCTATTAATTTAGACATAGCGGAAAAAACATTATATGAGCCATTCTCACGAAAAGTACCAAATGATGGTAAAGATAAGTGTGTAATTTGAATTTTGTATCCGCTTTAGCTTGTATTCACATCAAGCGTCCTAACATACACAGGGAGGCGCAAAGCGTCAGCTGAAATATAAGTATAGAAATAACGTTTTTAATATGTATATTCATTGTTAATTGAAATGCTAAATTTTGCATCTTCAAAAATCATATCTCAAAAAGTACTTTACCGATCTTGAAACTTTTCACATTTCAGACACACTTCATTGAAACTCATACCACGCCTACGTTAATGAAAATTTTTCCTAATGCTACATAATTATATCAGCCACAACTATCTTCTAAATTTAACATTTAAAAAAACTTAATTTGATTGAATTGTACAGTAGATTCCCTTAACCGTTGCCATAGCTGAATTAAAGCTGCGAATGTATTTTACAAGCAGTTACATTAAGGGTTTTTATTTTATATTATATTATTATCCTATTATTCTATTCCAAATATGTACAGCCTACGTTGACCATGAAGTAGATTGACGTAAATTATCTACGCCGCCAAACAACATTATTACATCGATTTGTGTATGCCAGCATCATTCCGAGTACAAAACAAACAAATATTCTTCTGACGTTCACTCTTAAAAGACGCAACGTGACAATACTGCTGTGGCCACTGTAGGCTACCTTACTTGTACCACGCTTGTCGAGAAGAACATTATAGTAACAAAACGAAAATAAAAGGCCTAACACAAAAAATATTGTTGTAACTCACAAAAACATATTGATAGAAATATGTTCATATCCATTCAATGTCTTAACCTATTTGCCTCTAGGGTGGCTAAACCATATTCTTTTAGACATTCTTCATGACAATGTCCCTCAGTCGACAGTATGATATCTGAACCTTTGTCCAATGTCAACGGTTTGATATTGGGTTGTATTCCTGGCACATGTAGTGGCATCTCTTACTGTCCCTGTTTTAACGTGATGTTGTCTTACAAATAAAATCAAGTCTACAGTTCCTCTATCATATCGACGTAATTATATGTACTAATCGTCTAAATTATGTAATGGGAATTTAATTATGTAAAAAAGGTCAAGAAGAAATATTTGTTAAAAGAGGCTAATGGACAAACTGCTCACAAGTAGACGGTATGGAGGGTATCTATACATAAAACATGAAGAAGAATACACAAACTACAAAGATGCACTTAGCCTAGCTACAACTGAAATGAGAACATGCAAAAGAATCTTTGAACAAACATTGGCAGGTAATTTCAAAATGACAGCAAGAGTTTCTATGCCTTTTTAAGGAGTAAACGAGATAAGGTCGGACCACTGGAAAACAACAGTGGAAACATAATTTTAGATGGGTTTCAAATGATAAAGGTCCCGAATGAGCATTTTAGTTCAGTTTTAACCACAGAAGATTTCAGCTCACTTCCAGTTCCATTTAGAAAATATGAGAAAGATAAATCAAGTCATTTAGGGCAGTTATTTGTAACTCCTGAAATGATAGCAACGAAAATTAAGAAGATGAAAGTTAATAAATCACCTGGAATTAAAGTAATACCACCACAACTGCTTAAGTAAATTGTAAAGCAAATTAGTACACCACTTATAAAAGTGTTTAACTTGTCACAAGAAGAGGGAATAGTTCCTTCAGAATGGACACAAGCAAACATAACGCCATTGTTTAAGAAGCGATCCAGGAACAAGTCAGATAATTACAGACAAGCGCTTTTAACATCAGATGTATGCAAATTAGAAAAGTTAATTAGAGACCACATACTTCAAGAGCAAAGACACATCTTGCCAATCTCTTATGTTTTTGGAAGAAATTACTGTGACTACCACACCGCTGTTATAAAAAAACCTAGATGATAAATCCGCATGTAGAAATATGGTGTGTCTCTCTGAATCCGATCATTCGTTTCAATCTGATCACTCGTTTCAATCTGTGTTTTGTCCGGTGTGCACACACACTGACGTTTCTCGTGTCTCGAAACCTCTTGTTGCACAAGACGTACAGGAAGAAGTTGATGGAATAGGTGAGCTGCTAGCAATCCAGCGTTATCTACCGAAAGATGATGATCGCTGGATCGTTCGACTCGAATATATTCTGTTGCCGGAAAAACGACGTGAGGTGCGCTTTGTGCATATCGTCTTCGTTCGCAGGGGAAAACAGACGGCGATGAAACGTTCAATGCAGATGAAGACTACGATCCACGAGCTCAACATCTTCGATGTACGATACGCCCAGAAGAACACCCGACAACCGGTCACGTCGAAGGAGCGAACGTCGACCCCCATTAGGCTGCGAACCAGATGTTTGTTGATAGTTGACACAAAGATGATGACCGTATCGGACAGGGCAAGGGCGATCAGGAAGACGCTGACGCACATGGATCGGAATTCCTTCGCCAACATCACACGGATGGTGACAATGTTTCCACAAATGCCTGTTGTGACCAGAATGGGTAGAACGACGTAGGACACGTACCGGATGGTTATCTTCACCCCCGCTTTATCCCTGTCTTCATTCGCTGTTACATTGCTATGCAACGGTCGTTTATTTGTCTTTGCATCCGTCGTTAACTGCGTCCATTTTACTTCGTCAGTAAACGTTGAGTTGTCATCGGTTAGAACCGGCGCATTTGTTTGGAGAACGGTTGTTGTTCCCCTCTCGTTGATGCCGCTGTGCGGAGTGATACGACCAGTTGTCGACTCAAGCCAGTTTGACGTGACTTCTGTCGAAAGACTACGACAGGCAGTCAGCAGACCACACGTGAGGAAAATCACGACTTTACCCATCGCAAGCGGTCGATATAATAACATACTCAGCGCATCTGTTTCGACTACATTATTGAATAATATAACATTAACAATTGACAGTGCCTGCCGGAATCGCAGTAGGGCATATACGCTAATAATATTAACATAAATTGATTTTGTGTATTTTTTACTAGTAGTTAATGCAAAAGAAGGCAACATCGTTAGTGCATCGTATAACCAATCTATGTTAGCGCGTCAGGTTACCTCATACGTCCAACCAATCACACTTGGATGTTTATTGCTGACATAAATTACAGCAAAAACACTCACATACTTACTGCACCCTCTCTGTCTCTCTTGCTCGCACGCACGCATGCACGCACGCACACACACACACACACACGTTGTGGTATTTACACCATAGCTTCGTCCATTCTTTAATGTCCTCCTTCTTCTTTGCTGTCTTCATATATTTTATCTAATGGCATTATGGCAATGTAGCCTATATATATATATATATATATATATATATATATATATATATATATATATATATATATATATATATATATATATGACTTATTGTATGTGAACACAATGAATATGTAAATAGGAGCTAGAATAGCTATAGTATCGCCTCGTACGAAAATGATTTATTATTATCAAACACCAACATCTGATGGTAAACAACAATTGAACGTCCTATTAACAACGCAGTGTTCAAGTGTTCATGGTCCGTCTTCTTGGCACTCAACTAACACCAACTTTACTAGTATGACAATTTGTGCTGTTGCTGCGCCACCAAGTGCCCCACATCTGGCTGCAGATTTGAGTGCGTCGTCGAACTGACCGTCAGTTAGCTGCGTCTTCGTCTTGCATTTAACGAAATTCATCTTCGAGAACAGCTGCTCACACACGTACGTACTTCCGTGGCGTGTCTGATCAATGCAGGGAACTGTTAGGTCGGCAAATGCATTCGATAGAACTAGTGTCACCTCCTTGAATGTCGCTTTCAGTGATGCAAAGTATTGTACTTCGATGAGCCTCATTTGCACAGCTTCCGGTGCACCGTCGACTTCCATCTGGATCGGATTGGAGAATAACAGCAACTCCCCGATAAAACGCCCTGAGATCGATAAAACGATCTGCAAACTCCCGTCGCAGTAGTTCAGCGAACGCTACATAAGTGTCCGGACTTGCCGGTTCGTTTCTCATCAGTGTTTGGAAGTGTACATAGTTGGCATTCCGCAGTTGTGTCTCACACAGACGCAAATTCATCTCGAACGCGAAGACAAACTGGAAGAGTTCGTTGATGAGATGTTCCTTTCCTTTGAGTTGGATATGCAGCTGATTGAGGTGACCCGTGACGTCAACAAGGAAGGCAAAGTCGCATATCCATGTGGGATCCGCGAATTCGGGTATTTCTGTACCTTTCTGCTCCATGAACGGGGGAGCAGAAAGGTATTGCGGAGCTCATACTAAGTTCTTACACGAGATGCAGCATGGCAGGAACAGGAACAGAAACAGGAAATATGTGTGTGACCCAATGGCATATCAAAACAGTATTCAATACAGAAACCACACAATATATTACATTCAAGTTTACAAAATCCGAAGTGGTGAGAATATAATGTACGGTCTGAAGACGTAAGATAATGTCATATAAGGGACGGGAGACTCTTACTAAGATTAACTTTAGTCGCTGTCGTAGGAGTCACTCTGTCAATTAGTTTCAACAACTTATAATAACAATAATGTTTATTGTCTCAAATAACGTAAATTCATATACATACAATCAATCAGCCGATCAACTACTAAACACATTTAAGACAATGGAAAAGAAGCAAATTGCTTATGTTTCCTTTTTCAATTATAACTTAAATATATTATGCGCCACGATGTCTATTCTTTAATAATAAATAAAAAAAAATTCACAAGTGATTCCTAATACAAGTATACCACATTTGTCTAATCAATAACTTGTTTGTCATAAGATATGATAAAAGGTTACCACAAATAAGTCATTCACATATAATAATACATAGGACTATTATACTAAATTATACTGGCATATCACAATTGACTAGAGTAGTCTTGTACGTAGGTTCCCCATATGTAGTGTTTCACTGTCTTTTTTAAAATATAAGTAGACGTACAATCATCCAAGTGGTTCGTTTTAACAATAGTATTCCATAATTTGGGACCAACATATGCCAATGTATCTTGTCTGGTGTTGGTTTTACAGTGTGGTACTTTATAACTTATTTCTTGTCTCATTTTATAACTGTGTAAAGTAGTATGATGGGTAAGCATGTCATTAAATATATTTGGTAACATACCCCTATTATGTTTATACATTAGCACGCAGCTTATATATTTGTTTAGTTGATAAATGTTCATAATTTGATATGTCATGAATAAAAACTGTGTGTGGTTTCTAAATCCAACATGACTAATTATTCGTATTATTCTTTTCTGCAATATATAATTTTTAGATAAATATATTGTTGGGGCTCTTCCCCATACTACATTACAATAAGTAATATATGGGTAAATAAATGTATAATATAGGTTAACCAATGTCTTCTTGTTCAGTTTGCTCTTTACCTTTTTGATAATGCCTATGCTCTTAGAAATTTTATTGCATATGTACTTTATCTGGTTACTCCAGTTGATTTTATTATCTATTATCACTCCCAAAAATTGCGTATGATTAACAGTGTCTATTTCTATTATTTCTTATACTGGGAGTACTGCTAAAGGTCATTGTACATGTTTTTTTTTCCAGCTAGAGTTTATTAGTTTTGAGCCAAAGTGATAGCTTTCGTATTTCAATATTTAAATATTTTTCCATTTTTTGCAAATTTTTCCTTGGATAAAGATGTTAGTATCATCTGCATACATAATGGGAAAGGTGATCTGAGAAACAGCACCTAAATCATTTATATATATATATATATATATATATATATATATATATATATATATATATATATATATATATATATATATATATATATAAAAGGAATAGTAAGGGTCTTAATATAGATCATTGTGGTACTCCAAATGTTATATTTTTGAGAACAGAATTGATTCAATTAAATTTTACTTTTTGCTGTCTTCCATACAAATAACTTTGAAACCACTGGAGCGCTATTCCTCTGATTCCACAATGATCAAGTTTTCTTAATAGGATATCATGGTTAACAGTAACAAATGCTTTAGCAAAATCTAAAAATAGTCCAATTACATGTTCTTTTTTTTGTCTATTGCACTGGTTATTTTGTCAATTAATACTGTTAGAGCCATATACGTTGAATATCCTTTTTTAATCCAAACTGAGAGTTTGACAAAACATTGTGTTTGACTATATATTTATTTAATCTATTATATATTAATCTTTAAAAAATCTTTGAAAATACTGGTAATATAGAAATAGGTATATAGTTTTTAATTAGTGTAGCATCACCTTTCTTAAAAATGGGCACTACATTAGCTATTTTTAGTTCATCTGGTACATATCCTTTATCAAATAGTAAATTTATAATGTGGCATAATGGCCCAATCATACCAGAGTAAGTCTGTTTGATAATATTTGGTTTTATGCCATCCCAGCCGGAACTACAGTTTTTCAATTTCTCTATAATTATCCTTATCTCATATGTGGTTGCAGGTGCTAAAACATAGAGCTTTTATAAATTCCATCAAGATAATCGTTAGGCTTTTCTGTGACGAATGGTATTTCATTAGCTAATTCTGATCCAACGGTCGTGAAATACTCATAGAATTTGTCAGCTATTAATTGCTTGTTTTGTGTTAAGTTACCATTGATTAAGAACTCTTGGCTACATGAAAATGCTGTCCTCTTGCTTATGATTTCCCTTATCACATGCCAAGCTTTTATCAAGTTGCTCTTGTGCTTATTAAACTGCTTCTGGTAGTGATAGTTTTCTGCAATATTAGTAAGTTGCCTTAATTTGTTTTTGTATCTTTTATAATAATTATTAATTTCACTGAACACTGTTGGTTTTCTCAAGAAAAACATATATAGTTTGTGTTTTGTTTTTATAGAATTCCTAAACCCTTTGGTGATCCATACTCTATGTTTAACTTTCCTTGCCTTTTTTCAGCTGGGGAAATGATTTATCATATGCCAGTGAATTTTTTTTTTAAATGAAGTATAACTTTTTTTGGGGATCTTCAGATGCATAAACATCATTCCAACATATTGTATCTATTATACTTTTGAATGAGGCAATGGTTTGATCATTATATATTCTGGTCTCTATCGTTAGATCATCTCTTATATCATTATTCAGCTTAGTTAGTAGAAATATTGGTAAGTGAACAGAAATGTCTGTATATAATATTCCATGCAGTTGATTATATTCACCAAGTATATCATTATATATATATTGTCTATTAATGTGGCTGTAGTTGGTGTTATTCTAGTGGGCTTATTAATTTGAGGTATTAGTGAGTTTGAAAAAACATTGTATCTACATAGTCATGAGTGTCCATATGGTGATCATAGTTTAGTAAATTAATGTTAAAATCACCCATGGTAAAACACTGTTTATGTTCAATTTTTAGCGAATGTATAATTTTAACGATTTGTTCTGTAAAAGCATTGATATTTGTATTTGGTGGTCTGTAAACTACACCCACCAATATTTTCTTTTTGTGTTTCTTGAACTGAGACTTGACTTCAACAAAAAGACATTCTATGTGTTCAGTCATAATATTAATTTCTGGCCTTTCTACGTAATCATATGATCTGTGTATATATATAGATACTCCTCCTCCTTTTCTGGAAGATCTTGTAAGATGAATACTTCTGTATTCTGGTAATTCGTAAATCTCTGAGGTTTCGTTGTTTAACCATGTTTCACTTAAAGCAAATATCGAAAATTGTAGATCTATCAATGTTAGGTAGTTGCTCAGCTTGTCAATATTTTTCGGTATACTTCTAATATTCAGATGCATTAAGGAAAGTCCTATAGTATGTTGCATTTTATGATTTCATTGATATCATTCTCAAGGTAATATTTGGTAGTAAGTGCAGTGTTGCTTGTTGCAAGGAGATTGCAATCAGGATCTAAATCTCCCATGTTAAGGTTACTGTTTTCATAGTTAAACTCATCATCTGGAGATGATGCCATTCTAGTTAAGTGACTCGTTTCAGTTATTATTGACTATATATATATATATATGTATACTCCTATGGTAAATGTAATGATTTTCAAACATATTAACAGCATACATTGTTGTGTGGCTACTCGCATATAGTACTAATATTAATTCATTAGTAAGATGTAACGTCATTAAAAAAATATAATAATAACATAATTAGATAGGGTACAAGTCAATGGGTCTGGCAGAAGCAGATGATTTCTAGCCTATTCAATGTATAGCATCAGAATAATGTCATTGCATACAAGTTTCAGTTGAGAATTTATGATACACACGTTGCACACAGTAAATATCTAGACATTTACAGTAGTTGATGATACACGACTACTCACGGTAATGTCTACATATTCTACTGTTGATCTTAAACGTGTATCACAACAGTGTCGTATCACATCGAGTTGACGATACATGACTACTCACGGTAATGTCTACAGGTTCTACTGTTGATCTTCAACGTGTATCATAACAGTGTCGTATCACATCGAGTTGACGATACACGACTACTCACGATAATGTCTAGAGATTTTTCTGTTGATGGTAATGTCTAGAGATTCTTCTGTTGATCTTCAACGTGTATCACAACAGTGTCGTATCACAACAAGTTGACGATATACGACTACAAAGGATAATGTCTAGATATTCTTCTGTTGATCTTCAGCGTGTATCACAACAGTGTCGTATCACAACGAGTTGACGATACACGACTACTTACGATAATGTCTAGAAATTCTTCTGTTGATCTTCAACATGTACCACAACAGTGTCGTATCATAATAAGTTGACGATAAACGATTACTAACGGTAATGTCTAGAGATTCTTCTGTTGATCTTCAACGTGTATCACAACAGTGTCATATCGCAACTAGATGACGATGCTCCACACTTATAAAAAAGAAAATTCTTAGTAATATCAGTGCATCATTACTACAAAAGAAATAATAGTTTTGGATTGCACATTTTTCAATATATGTATTCAGATAATAATGCTTGATATAAATTGTGAAACCACGTAAACTGTGTGTGGTGATCTTTTCTTTTAATAAGTCAGGCGCATTATTTATGGTGTATGGCAAACTGCACCTTAGACTTAGCTTAGCAAATTCGTGGTGTACCCTGATTATATGTATGTTATATTGACCACGTGTATTAAAGTTGTCAATGCATTTGTTTTGATCAACTGGTAAGTTTTGCAGGTAGACAGGTAGTTTATTGTGTGAAACGTTATGATATAATGTTTTTAGAGTATGTTCTACTTTTAGTAATTTAAATCTTTTGAACAGTGGATCGGTATGAGTATTATATTTGCTTAAACATATAATTCGGACGGCTTTTTTTGAAGTTTTTTCATTCTATCTACAGGCCCAGGCAGTTAGGCCATAGTTTAGGTGACAATACCAAAGTGTTGTACAACACAATCTTTACATTAAGATATAAAAATCGTTTGAGTTTATTTAGGGCACCTATTGTCCTGGAATACCTAATTGAAATTTGGTCGATGGGCCTTTGCCAGTTTAATTGTTTATTAAAATTGAACCCTAGGAAATATCTAGGAAATCTCTATCAATATTTAAATTATCTCTTCTACATGAAAGGCTCATGTCATCTTTGTGCGTAATAAAGTTTAATTTTGGACTAGATTGGGCAGTCATTAATGTAAATGATCAATAGCAAAGCGCTTAGAACTGATCCTTGAAGTACGCCTGTTGAGATATTAACCATTTCTGATTGAAATTCCTCGATTTCTACGTACAGATTAATATTTGATAAATAAGTGTTGAGAAGATTTAAAGATTGTATGGGAAGATACCCGTAGAATGTGACTCCCTCTACAGAAAGAGGTATAACATTTCATTCCGATAAATTTGGAAAAGGGTATCTTTTGTTTTCGGCATATATCTAAATTTTGTCTAGGGTGGGTCAGTTAGATACACTAACAAGGATGGTATACAGACAATGTATTGAGCGTCCCCGCATGTTTGTCTCACTCAATCCGATCACTCGTTTCAACCAGTGCTGTGTCTTGTCCGATGTTACACAAGACGTAAAGGAACTAGTTGACGGAATAGTTCAGCTGCTCGCAATCAATGGTGATCTCCCGAAACACAAGGACCGCTGGATCGTTCGAGTAGAACATATTCTTTTACCGGAAATAAACGATACGAGATGCGTGATGGAGATGGCCATGACGAGCAAGACGAACTTTGCGTTCGTCGCCAGTAGCATTGCCGTCATCTGCGACACAATCTTGCCAGAGAAATTCTGAGAAGCACTCAGTGCGCGCACATTCCGCCTGCTCCTACAAACGTATAGGCGTTGATGTTCAAACGAAGAAGTTTCCTGGACTATTGACGTACCCTGCCATACCAGGAAGGCGTTGTAGGCCCCGCAAATCAGCAGGGTAACTGCTGTGTAGGGGCATACGACGCGCTTAGTGCATATCGTCTTCGTTCGCAGCGGAAAACAGACGGCGATGAAACGTTCAACGCAGATGAAGACTACGATTCACGAGGTCAACATCTTCGACGTACGATACGTCCAGAAGAACACCCGACAACCGGGTACGTCGAAGGAGCGAACGTCGACCCCCATTAGGCTGCGGACCAGTTGTTAGGAGTGGACTCAATGATGACGACGGTATCAGACAGGGCAAGGGCGATCAGGTTATTCGCCAACATAACACGGATGGCGAAAGTTTTTACACAAATGCCGTTTATGAAGAGAACACATAGAACAGCGTCAAAAACGTACCGAATGATCATCTTCAACCCCGCTTGATCCCCGACGTCATTCGCTGTTATATTGCTTTGCGACACTCGTTTATTTGCGTTTGCATCCGTCGTTAACTGCGTCCATGTTCGCAGTAAATAAACGTTGAGTTTTCATCGATTAGAACCGGCGCATTTGTTTGGAGAACGGTTGCTGTTTCCCTGTCGTTGCTGCCACTTTGCGGAGTGATACGACCAGTTGCCGACTCTAGCCAGTTTGACGTGACTTCTGTCGAAAGATTGCGACAGGCAGTCAGCAGGACAAACGTGACGAAAATCACGACTTTACCGATCGCAAGCGGTCGATGTAATAACGCATTAAGCGCAGCTGTGTCAGCTACACGTTTAATTAATAACATAACATTCACAGTTTCTGTCCGGCTGACATTGCCTACCGGAATCACACAATACGCTAATAATATAATTTGTTAATATTAAGTGTTAGATTTGTGTTGTGTAATACCAATAGCAGCGTAAACAGATACGTTAATAAAAATTATTTAATCACGTTCCCCTCTCGGATTGAATGAAAGCATATCGGATTAGGAGCGATCCCAATTGATTATGTGTGCGTTTCCCATTAGTAATTAATGCTACTTCACTACGGCGAGTGTAGTCCAGAGTACAGGGCTGGCAATCGTCGCCCAGTGTGGACAACGGATAATTCTCAAAGAGGCAATGGGCGTATTAATGTTCACCGAGGCATAATCGACGACGCTGGTGATGAAATAACGCAGCCAAATAATCGTCTCTTGAATCAACAATAATGCACCGACAATTATTGTCCTTGCGCGTCGAAACTCTTGACACGAAACATGGGTATGATCACATTATGGATGGAATTTATAAAAACTCTATGTTTTTAGCACCTGCAACCACAGATGAGATAAGGATAATTATAGAGAAATTGAAAAATTGTAGTTCCGGCTGGGATGGCATAAAACCAAATATTATCAAATAGACTTACTCTGGTATGATTGGGCCATTATGCCACATTATAAATTTATCATTTGATAAAGGATATGTACCAGATGAACTAAAAATATCTAATGTAGTGCCCATATTTAAGAAAGGTGATGCTACACTAATTAAAAACTATAGACCTATTTCTATATTACCAGTATTTTCAAAGATTGTTGAAAGATTAATATATAATAGATTAAATAAATATATAGTTAAACACAATGTTTTGTCAAACTCCCAGTTTGGATTTAAAAAAGGATATTCAACGTATATGGCTCTAACTATATTAATTGACAAAATAACCAGTGCAATGGACAAAAAAGAACATGTAATTGGACTATTTTTAGATTTTGCTAAAGCATTTGATACTGTTAACCATGATATCCTATTAAGAAAACTTGATCATTATGTAATCAGAGGAATAGCGCTCCAGTGGTTTCAAAGTTATTTGTATGGAAGACAACAAACAGTAAAATTTAATGGAATAAATTATGTTCTTAAAAATATAACATGTGGAGTACCACAAGGGTCAATATTAGGACCATTACTATTCCTTATATATATAAATGATTTAGGCGCTGTTTATCAGATCACCTTTCCCATTATGTATGCAGATGATACTAACATCTTTATCCAAGGGAAAGATTTGCAAAAAATGGAAAAAGATTTAAATATTAAAATAAAAAAGCTATCACTTTGGCTCAAAACTAATAAACTCTCACTGAATATTAAAAAAACATGTACAATGACCTTTAGCAGTATAAGAAACAGATGTAATGATATATACATAGATGGAATAGGAATAGACACTGTTAATCATACGCAATTTTTGGGAGTGATAATAGATAATAAAATCAACTGGAGTAACCATATAAAGTACAATTTCTAAGAGCATAGGCATTATCAAAAAGGTAAAGAGCAAACTGAACAAGAAGACATTGGTTAACCTATATTATACATTTATTTACCCATATATTACTTATTGTAATGTAGTATGGGGAAGAGCCCCAACAATATATTTATCTAAAATTCATATATTGCAGAAAAGAATAATACGAATAATTACTCATGTTGGATTTAGAAACCACACACAGTTTTTATTCAAGACATATCAAATTATGAACATTTATTAACTAAACAAATATATAAGCTGCGTGCTAATGTATAAACATAATAGGGGTATGTTACCAAATATATTTAATGACATGCTTACACATCATACTACTTTACACAGTTATAACATGAGACAAGAAACAGTTTACAAAATACCATACTGTAAAACCAACACCAGACAAAATACACTGGCATATGTTGGTCCCAAATTATGGAATACTATTGTTAAAAAGAACCACTTGGATGATTGTACGTCTACTTATATTTTTAAAAAGACAGTGAAACACTACATATGGGAACCTACGAACAAGACTACTCTAGTCAATTGTGATATACCAGTATAATTTAGTATAATAGTCCTATGTATTATTATATTTGAATGACTTATTTGTGGTAACCTTTTTTATCATATCTTATAACAAACCAGTTATTGATTATACAAATGTGGTATACTTGTATTAGGAATCACTGTGAAAAATTTTTTTTTCTTTTTTTCTAGACATCGTGGCGCATAATATATTTAATTTATAATTGAAAAAGGAAACATAAGCAATTTCCTTCTCTTCCATTGTCTTAAATGTGTTTAGTAGTTGATCGGCTGATTGATTGTATGTATATGAATTTATGTTTCATGTTATTTGAGACAATAAACATTATTATTATTATTATTATTACCTTACTCGGTTAATGTATTCTGTTCGAACGAACATTGTTTCAGTAGTAGTTGCACCAAAACACACACCCCAGTAACAAACATTCAAATGAAATAATATCCTACACAAAATCTATATCATACGAATCTAGACAATAAACACATAATGATGGTGTACCCCAAAATGCATCGGGTACAAGATTTATGACAGAAAGCACTTTACAAATTTCCTTTATCTCAACACATTGTCGAAAGTGAGAACGAAAACATATTTACTTAACAATTAAGCTGTCACCAACACGAATCAAAAATTGCTACTATATCTCAATATATCTTTGCTTCATCGTAATTAAATGTTTATACAAAATATCAGTATACAACGAGTTTTCCAATGATACCAAACATGACAACATTTCGTTTATCTGTTAATCCGTTCAAACAAACATTCTTTGAACAAACATTGCCAGGTAATTTGAAAGAGTAAGAGTTTCTATACCTATGTAAGGAAAGGATTAAACGAGATAAGGTTGGACCACTGGACAACAACAGTGTAAACATAATTTCAGATGGGTTTCAAATGGTAGATGTCCTGAATCTGCATATCAGCTCAGTTTTTATCACATTTCAGTTTACTTCCAATTCCAGTTAATACATATGAGCAGAATAAATCAGGTTATTTAGGGCAGTTATTTGTAACTCCTGAAAAGAAAGCAAAGAAAACTAAGAAGATGAAAGATAATAAATCACCGTAAGGAAATTGTAGAGCAAATTAGTACACCACTTGCAAACGTGTTTAACTTGTCACTAGAAGAGCGAATTGTGGAATGGACAAAAAGACCTTTTGTAGAAACCCGGACACTAGCATACAACCGCCAAGACTGGAGCCGACTTGTGCAACGTCCATTGGAGCAGCGCCCCTACGACCCAGGCACGTTACGGGAGAACATAAGAGGGAATAGTTCCTTCAGAATGGAAACAAGCAAACATAACGGAGTTGTTTAAAAAGGGGTCGAGGAACAAATTAGATAATCACAGACGAGTGCGTTTGACATCAGATATATGCAAGTTATTAGAAACGTTAATTAGAGACCACATACCTCAACAGCAAGGTCACATCTAGCCAATCTCTTATGTTATGCGGGTTACGGGATCAGTAACAATAACATAAGAGAGCTTAGTTTCTTAATAATGGAAACAAGCAAACGTAACGCCGTTATTTAAGAAGGGATCGAGGAATAAATCAGATAATTACAGACCACTGCGTTTAACATTAGATGTATGCAACTAATTAGAAACGTATATTATAAACAAAGTAACCCAACAGCAAAGTTACATCTAGCCAATCTCTTATGTTTATCGAAGAAATTACTATGACTATTACACCGCTGTTATAAATACGTAGATGATAAATCCACTTGTAGAAATGTGGTCTGTCTCTCCAAATCCTATCACTCGTTTCAATCCGATCACTCGTTTTAATCAGTGTTTTGTCCAGTGTGGTGAACCTTCGCGCAAAACACATTGAAATGTCGCCTGAATACGTCTCGAAACCTCTTGTTGCACAAGACGTACAGGAATACGTTGATGGAGTAGTTGAGTTGCTCGCAATACATCGGGATCACCCGAAACACAACGACCACTGGATCGTTCGACTCGAACAGATTATCTTGCCGGAAAAACGATACGAGGTGCGCGATGGCGATGGGCATGACGAACAAGAGGAACGCTGCGTTCGTCGCCAGTACCATTGCCGTCATCCGCGACGCCATCTTGTCGGAGGAATTCTGGGAAGCACTCTGTGCGTGCACCTTCCGCCTGCTCCTCCAAAAGGAAGTGACGGTGAACGAATTCAAGAAGATCATTATGACAGCGGGTACAATCGCAAAGACGCTGATGCTCAAAAGAAGAACACTTCCAACGAAAACAGTTGAACCTGTAAGATGTATGGTGTTGGACACGCATGTTCCCTGGACTATTGACGTGTCCAGCATTACCCGGAAGGTGTTGTAGACCCCGGAGATCAACTGGGCAACAGCTATGCTGGCGTATGCAATGCGCTTTGTGCATATCGTTTTCGTTCGCAGCGGAAAACAGACGGCGATGAACCGTTCAACGCAGATGAAGACTACAATCCACGAGCTCATCATCTTTGATCTACGATACACCCAGAAGAAAACCCGACAACCGGTCACGTCGAAGGAGCGTACGTCGACCCCCATTAGGCTGCGAACCAGATGTTTGTTGATAGTGGACACAAAGATGACGACCGTATCCGACAGGGCCAGGGCGATAAAGAAGACGCTGATGCACATGGATCGGAATTCCTTCGCCAACATCACACTGATGGTGACAATGTTTCCACAAATGCCTGTTATGACCAGAATGGGTAGAACGACGTAGGAAACGTACCGAATAGTCCTCTTCAACCCCGCTTCTTCCCCGTCGTCATTCGCTGTTGCATTGTTATGCGACGGTCGTTTATTTGCGTTTGCATTCGTCGTTAACTCTATCATTTTTACTCCGTCCACAAACGTTGAGTTGTCATCGGTTAGAACCGGCGCATTTGTTTGGAGAACGGCTGCTGCTTTCGTGTCGTTGATGCCGCTGCACGGAGTGTTACGACCAGTTGTCGAATCTAGCCAGTTTGACGTAACTTCTGTCGAAAGACTACGACAGGCAGTCAGCAGGACACACGTGAGGAAAATCATGACTTTACCCATCGCAAGCGGTCGATGTAATAACATACTCAGCGCTGCTGTGTCGACTACACGTTTAATTAATAACATAACATGCACAGTTTCTGTCCGGCTGACAGTGCCTGTCTGAATCCTAAGTAGATGACATCCTAGCTAATGAACCACAGAATACACTAACATTACTAATTGTTTATTAGGTGTTAACTGTTGAATTAATCACGTTCCCTTCTCTGGTTGAATGAACGCTTTCGGATTGTGAACGATTCCAATTGATTATATATGTTTTTCACGAGTAGTTAATGCACAAGAAGGCAACATCGTTAGTGCATCGTTTAATCCATCTATGTTAGCGCGTCAGGTTACCCCGTACGTCCAGCCAATCACACTTGGATGCTTATTGCTGACAGAAGTTACAACAACAAACACACACACACAAACACAAACACACACACACACACACTCACACCACACACACACACACACACACACACACACACACACACACACACACACACACACACACACACACACACACACATACGTTGTCGTATCTACATGATTTTTCATGTCCAGTTCACTCCACACTGGCTTCGTCCATTCTTTAATGTCGTCCTCCTTCTTCTTTGCTGTCTTCATCTATTTTACCTAATGGCATTATAATAACGCAACCTATATTTTCTTCATTTTCCACATAGTGTATCAATGTATTCACCAAAGAAACAATATCAGAAGATACCCACGTGAAAGGAGATTAGTACAATAATTCCACAACTGGTAGACTTTAGTAATGATTACAATGTAAGAATTTACACAACAGTATGTCAACTGTTCCATTTATTTATCGTGCTGCATGAAAACGAATACTATTCAAAATTACACTATTCTTTTACACATGTTTTCATGTCCTCTTTTTCGTTCACCTTCGTCAGGTTTGAATGAATGGTTCTGTCGATACTTTCGTAGCTATTGAATATTGTTGAAACAGTTTTATTTCTTCTTGATATGAAGTTGCACTTGATTGAGTAGTATACTAATTTGTCGTACTTTTTCTATTAGTATTTTTGATGAATTGTTTAATTATTCTTTGCCGCTGCGTGCGTGCGTGCGTGCGTGCGTGTGTGCGTGCGAGTAACATTGCATCAAATGCATTGCACCACTATGCTAATATCTATGCAAGAAGAATGTTTATCTCGTGACAGCTGCCAAGTGTTTTAGTCATTTGAATCAAACAATACATAAGAAAAAGCAATAAATGGATATAATTTATTATATATATTATTTGCATATAATTTGCGGAGCAAATATTTTAACCAGCAAAATATTACGGACATCAGATTACACAGTATATCGTCCGGGATATTCGCCCGTCGACATTGCGGTGTGCTTTTCCAATACATTAAGTGTTGTCGTGGATAAACCAGAACGGAACGAAACTGTCGTTATCTTTCTTCGTCGTGATCTTGAGGTTCAGCAATGCATTGTGGGCTGCGTGTGCGTAGGCCTCGTCGTTGGTAGCGCCTGCGCCGTGACAGAAGGCCACAGGAAGGGCGGAAAACTGCACCAGACACTGATATTGAAAGTTACCAATCAGGCCACCGGTATTCCCTACCCGTGCTAACGCTTCCTCACCTGGCGGCCTTTTCTCTTCTACGTTGACGTATGTCACAAGAAATGCCTGTTCCTCTGCGATCTCCTCAAAAGCCTCTTTGCAGTCGGTCTTGGGGGAGCTGACGGAAAGGGGTTGCAGGACAACAAATTATTAGACCAATGGGGAGGGGGCAGCCACCCATGCGAACGGGTTCGGGGAATGTAGTGACTATTCTTGATATGGTGTTTATTACGTGATGCAATTTTTCTCAGGTGGATGATGTGTTAACCACCGTTAGTAATGTCATCATCATATTAATCAAAGGAATTCGTTTCCACATTTAATGTATTAGTGTATTGTACGGTTAGTGTCCACCAATCAGTAGCAGTTCAAAGAGCGATCGGAGGATTAATGAAAAACATTCTTCTTGGATGCTTCCTGCTGTATTTGTCAATAATTGCTTGGATGTCGAGTTTGATATCTTTGTGTACAGGAAGTAGCAAGAACGCGTTGAGGTTTTCATCATTGTGAATGCAGAATTAGTATGCTCCACATCAGCACAAGTGACCGATATTTGCAACAGAAAATGAGGACAATGTTTATGACGGTCGGGCATTCATGACATCACGTATATAATATCCGACGTTGTACCTTTAATATGAACTTACGGTTGCAATATGCAAACCATCAACTAAGCAATGAAATCAGGGTCAACTGCTCAACTTACCGCCACCAGTCCATTCCAAGTTGCCGGCTAGCACTCAGTAGACAAAGAGGAGTGGAGAACACTAATGTGTGAACGAATAGATGCGGGAAAAAACAATGCATATTGTGCCACAAATATTCGTTGTTGAGGGACGGTATTGTGCCAGTGAGGTTAAACAGAGATACAAAGTGGCTACATAAAGCAGAAAATTACACACCTGAGATGTAATATTTTCAAATATTTAATATTTTCGTACTGTTGGCGGGGATCACCGGTAATATAACCATTCCTTAATTTCATCAACGCATTGAGGCGATCCTGGTACATTGTGCTCAGTATTGTGCTCACTACTCGATGAAATCACATAAACCGATGATGCAAAGATCATGCGTACAGCTACGGCTCACTATCAACAGAAGACATTTGGGCAGAGACATTCGTTCTCAAGGCGTCAACCATCTCCATTTTCTGCCCCAAGGCGGTCTACAAGTACAAAGGCATGTCCACTCTGCAAACAAGCTGGCCGCAGCAACGTGCAGCATTTCTTGAGCGAATGCCCATATCTTCCCGAACAAGATCGTCGCTACATGGCTAAGATCCGTCAAGTCACTGACGTACACGAAGAGGAAGACGAGTATGAGTACAGCCATGAGCTCCATCAACCCGAAATCGTTGACCAGCCTTCGTTAGGCCTCGCTACGGCACAACGCATCGACATACGTCAGTCGCCTTATCTGGACACGTTTTGTGGCCATCACACGGTCCGAGTCACCATCGACAGCGGTGCAACAGGCAACATGATCCGACATTCCACTGCTCTGAGACTCGGTTGTGAGATCAATACCTCTTCTCAATCGGCTCATCAAGCTGATGGCACATCGCCCCTGGCCATAATTGGCGAGACTACAGTGCGTCTAACGCGCAAAAACCACACCTTCTCGTTTTGTGGGTTAGTTGTGAAGAACTTGGATGTCGAAGTTCTAGCTGGCACTCCATTTATGGAAGTCAACGACGTGACCATACGTCCAGCTAAGAGAATCATCACGCTGTCTGATGGCACGACTTACACGTATGGTACAACCGATGAATCTCTCAACCGACATGCAGTCCGACGCACCCACGTGTTGCGAGCGCCCCCCCCCCCCCCCACCAATATCACTGTTTGGCCTGGCGAGTTCGTGAAAGTAAACCTCCCCACTGACTTGTTTACTACGAACTCCACATTCGCTTTGGAGCCACGCCTTGACACTACAGGCAACAAGTTCACACGAGACAGTGACCTGTGGCCACAACCGTCGCTCGTTACCAGCGTAGATGGCGTGGTACGCATACCCAACCTTACAAACACCACTCGCTTGCTGAAACGAAACGAACACTTTTGCCAAATTCGATACGTGTTTGTACCGGACGTTCCAACAAACACTCCCTTTCGTTCTGACGTTATCAGTAAGGCCATAGACCTACAACCTCGCAGATCTACACCTAGCAAGCACTCTGCCTCTGTCCAAATCGATCCGGACATGAAACTGTTAGCTGTTGAACGTGCGTCATTTCGCGACATCATTGAAGAATACGACGATGTATTTGACCCTAACTACACTGGCTATAACGGCCATGTTGGACCTTTCGAAGCGGTCGTAAACATGGGCCCTGTTCAACCACCTCAACGGAAAGGCCGCCTACCACAATATGCTCGAAATCAGTTCGTTGAGCTTCAGAGCAAATTTGACGAACTTGAGACGATGGGCGTTGTCGTCCGACCTGAGGATGTTCCCGTGAACGTCGAGTACCTCAATCCGTCGTTCCTAGTTAAGAAGCGAAACGGTGGACACCGATTAGTCACTGCATTCACAGACGTGGGACGCTATAGCAAACCACAACCATCCTTGATGCCCGACGTTGATAGCACCCTGCGTAAAATCGCACAATGGAAGCACATCGCAACAACAGATTTATCGAATGCTTTCTATCAAATACCACTCTCCCGTGAATCAATGAGGTACTGCGGTGTCGTCCCGCCGTTCCGCGGCGTACGCGTGTATGCACGCTCTGCAATGGCGATGCCCGGGTCAGAAACTGCACTCGAAGAATTGCTATGTCGCATACTCGGAGATCTGCTGCAAGAAGGCAGTGTCGCTAAACTTGCAGACGACATCTACTGCGGCGGCAATACCATTGTTGAACTTCAACAAAACGTCAAAAGACTGTTACAATGCTTCGCCAACAGTGGTTTGTGACTATCAGCCACCAAGACAACGATTTGTCCGACGTCAACTACCATTCTCGGTACCATTCAGGCGAGTCCTCACCGTATTGCTACCCTAGCCAGCTGTGAAGCTCCCACGATTGTGAAGGCCATGCGCGCATTCGTTGGAGCTTACACAATGTTAGCGCGTGTAATACCCGGTTGCTCTGCCTTACTCGCACCTTTCGATAATGCAACTGGTGGACGCCAGTCTTCTGAACCCATCTTTTTGGACAGACTCGTTACGGAAGGCCTTCAAGCATGCACAGGACAGTCTACATACGAACAAGGCTATCACGTTGCCTCGACCCTCCGACAAGCTATGGCTTGTGACCGATGGCTCCACCAAACAGTACGGATTAGGGGCTATCTTGTACGTTATGCGTGCTGGCAAATTGAATCTGGCCGGATTCTTCAGTGCGAAATTACGTGGGCGACAAACTACGTGGCTGCCTTGAGAGATAGAGGCGTTGTCCATTGCAGCCGCAGTGAAGCATTTCAGCCCGTACATCGTACAATCGAGTCACGCTGCGTCTATCCTCACTGACATAAAGCCTTGCGCACAAGCTCATGAAAAACTGTGTCGCGGCGAGTTCTCTGTGAGTCCGCGAGTCTCTACATTCTTGTCGGTAGTCAGCCGCTATCAGGCAACTGTCCAACACCTCGCCGGCTCAGCAAATGTGCTATCAGACTTTGCTAGTCGCAACGCACCGACATGTCTCGAACAACAGTGTCAAGTATGCACCTTCGTCAGGCAAATGGAGGAGTCGGTTGTCCTGCAACGCGTCACTACCAACGATGTGACATCTGGGAGGACTAGACTTCCGTTCACCAGCAGATCAACGTGTCTAGCTATCCAATCCGAATGCCCTGATTTGCGACGCACACTTTCACACCTTACACAAGGGACGCGACCATCCAAGAAAATAACGAATGCCAAAGACGTCAAGCGATATCTAAACGTCGCATCCATCGCCCGTGATGGTCTGCTAGTCGTACGTCGTAACGATCCACTCAGCCCAGCACGAGATTGCATCATCGTTCCCCGCATGGTCCTTGATGGACTAGTGACAGCACTACACATTCAACAGGACCATCCCTCATGTTACCAGTTGAAACAGGTCATGCATCGCTATCTGTACGCGTTGGACCTGGACAAAGCAATCGACACAGCGTCGCGTAGCTGTCACCAATGTGCCGCACTACGCGATACTCCACACACAACTATCCCACAGTCTACAAGCAATCCTCGAAAGTGGTAGGAATTTCCTATGCCGCAGACGTCATCAAACGTGAGAAACGACTCATCTTGGTCCTTCGCGAGTGCGTAACGTCATACACTGCGTCTTGTTTTATCGATGACGAACGCCGCGACACACTACGAGACTCTCTGGTCAAGCTGTGCATTGGCTTACGACCGCTAGATGGGCCTCCTGCTGTCATACGCACTGACCCCGCCCCAGGGTTCGCTGCTCTCGTCAAGGACGCCCTGCTGTCCACGTATCGACTAACTATTGAACTTGGACGCGTCAAGAACGTCAATAAAAATCCGGTTGCAGAAAAAGTTGTACGCGAACTCGAGCATGAACTGTTACACCAACAACCCACAGGAGGGGCTGTCACGCAGCTTGTTCTATCTATTGCCACCGCAAACCTCAACACTCGTATACGAAACAGTTGGTTTTTTTGTAACTATTCGTTCACCGTCTGAATGCCAACCTCCCATCTATTTTAAAGACGGCATTGTAACTATTCGTTCAATGTGTGAATCCCAACCTCCCATCTATTTTAAAGACGGCATGTAACTCTTCGTTCACTGTGTGAATGCCAACCTCCCATCTATTTTAAAGACGGCATTGTAACTATTCATTCACCGTCTGAATGCCAACCTCCCATCTATTTTAAAGACGGCATTGTAACTATTCGTTCACCGTCTGAATGCCAACCTCCCATCTATTTTAAAGACGGCATTGTAACTATTCGTTCACCGTGTGAATGCCAACCTCCCATCTATTTTTAATACGGCATTGTAACTATTCGTTTACCGTGTGAATGCCAACCTCCCATCTATTTTAAAGACGGCATTGTAATTATTCGTTCACTGTGTGAATGTCAACCTCCCATCGATTTTAAAGACGGCATTGTAACTATTCGTTCACCGTGTGAATGCCAACCTCCCATCTATTTTAAAGACGGCATTGTAACTATTCGTTCACCGTGTGAATGCCAACCTCCCATCTATTTTAAAGACGGCATCGTAACTATTCGTTCAATGTGTGAATGCCAACCTCCCATCTATTTTAAAGACGGCATTGTAACTATTCGTTCGCCGTCTGAATGCCAACCTCCCATCTATTTTAAAGACAGCATTGTAACTATTCGTTCACCGTGTGAATGCCAACCTCCCATCTATTTTAAAGACGGCATTGTAGCTATTCGTTCACCGTGTGAATGCCAACCTCCCATCTATTTTAAAGACGGCATTGTAACTATTCGTTCACTGTGTGAATGCCAACCTCCCATCTAATTTAAAGACGGCATTGTAACTACTCGTTCACTGTGTGAATGCCAACCTCCCATCTATTTTAAAGACGTCATTGTAACTATTCGTTCACTGTGTGAATGCCAACCTCCCATCTATTTTAAAGACGGCATTGTAACTATTCGTTCACTGTGTGAATGCCGACCTCCCATCTATTTTAAAGACGGCATTTTAACTATTCGTTCACCGTCTGAATGCCAACCTCCCATCTATTTTAAAGACCAACCTCCCAGACCCGACTATTCGTTCACTGTGTGAATGCCAACCTCCCATCTATTTTAAAGGCCAACCTCCCAGTCCCGACTATTCGTTCACTGTGTGAATGCCAACTTCCCATCTATTTTAAAGACCAACCTCCCAGTCCCGACTATTCGTTCACCGTGTGAATGCCAACCTCCCATCCATTTTAAAGAACAACCTCCTAGTCTCGACTATTCGTTCACCGTGTGAATGCCAACCTCCCATCTATTTTAAAGACCAACCTCCCAGTCCCGACTATTCGTTCACCGTGTGAATGCTAACTTCCCATCTATTTTAAAGACCAACATCCCAGTCCCGACTATTCGTTCACTGTGTGAATGCCAACCTCCCATCTATTTTAAAGACCAACCTCCCAGTCCCGACTATTCGTTCACTGTGTGAATGCCAACCTCCCATCTATTTTAAAGGCCAACCTCCCAGTCCCGACTATTCGTTCACCGTGTGAATGCCAACCTCCCATCTATTTTAAAGGCCAAACTCCCAGTCCCGACTATTCGTTCACTGTGTGAACAAATAGTAGGGACTGGGAGGAGAGAGGTTGGCCAAGAAAATAGACGGGAGGTTGGCCTCAAATATACATGGGAGGTTGTCCCCAATATAGGTGAGATTAGGTAGGCGTACGCAAGTAAGTACAATATACATATATATATATATATATATATATATATATATATATATATACATATATATATATACATATATATATATATATATATATATATATATATATATATATATATATATATATAATATATATATATATATATGTATATATATATATATATATATATATATATATATATATATATATATATATATATATATATGTATATATATATATATATATATATATATATATCCACACAAGCACACACGTACATACGCACATACGAACACACACACACACACACACACACACACACACACACACACATATTGACACGTGTTTTATTCTTAGGACCGGGCGGGTAGTTACCCTATACTGAAACCTACCTTCTAAAATACTATTTTAGTTACAATCAGTGGGAATGCACACCTGAATCTTTCAACGTTCATGGAGTAACACCAAATGTATACCACTTAACTTGTAAAATGTGCATTGTTCCATGATATGTGATATACAATGTACAATTCATTAACATATTTTATTCACAGATGAATGTTGAGTAATAAGTTCCCATCAAATGTGAAATGTCAAAATATATACTATTAGTTACACGACCAATGTGATTTGATTCACCAAGCACGCTGTGTACATTGTACACACAAAACAAACCCATGAATAGGTGGAATTTGTCTCAAGAATGGTGGGATTTTGTCCAGTGGGGATTATATCTGGATATCAAATAAATATATAACAAGACAAGAAACAAGAACCATCAGAAATGCGAAAGAAATACTGAAATGACATTATACAGTATTCGCCTTTTAAAACAATTGTAAAAAAAAACAGTTTTAGAACAAAACGTGGGACGGACAAGCCACCACCTATGAAGCGCCGTAGCAGCCAAAAGGGTGATGAAACGGCAAAACCTGTCGAGTCCTGCAAGAACCGTCGAATCCTGCAAGAACCGTCGAGTTCTGCAAGAACCGTACGTCGAGTCCTGCAAGAACCGTCGAGTCCTGCAACAACCGTCGAGATACTCTGGTTACCACTTAAAATAGCGTCGCCGTTGTAGGATGTGCAGCGAAGTACGTAATGTCGCAAAAAGCATAATATAATATAATATACTACCCAGAGGACAGTGAATGAAAAATATCCTGCAGACGCCACCAACGTAAATGTGCTAAAAACAAAATTGATAATTAAAACGACAATGCCACAAGACGGTCTGCAGAACACAACAAATTCAGTGCAACGTTTCGTGTGAGTTGTCGTCACTTAGCGGTAGCGCGTTCGCTTTATGTTTGCAAAATCCCGTGTTCAATCCCTGGTAGGCCCAATTAAGCATTTTTCTCTTTAATTGTTATTATTATTTTATCATTCATATTTAGTGCAATATTCGCTTTTTTATTTTGCTCATTGGCAATGTGTAGTAGTAATTGTTTCTAATTGAGGTTTAGTAGCGACATAACAACTATATTGGTTTTGACGTTAGCAAATAGGATGTGCAGCTAGAAACTATTTTATCAACAAAATATTTAAATAGTGTTTGCAATGTATGCCTTTTTAAAATAAATAATATATGTGATCCATTATGAAAGTATCACCAATGATCATATTTTAAAACATTTAGAAACCTTTATTTCAGATGAAGAAGAATATTTTATTTGACCCGTCACTTCACGTAATATATGCATATTCATGTTGAATTATAATTTTACATAATACAGGTGTACACGGTTGTAAGTAAACATGGTATATTTTAAGGTAAATAGGGTCAGGAGACTCCTCTTAGATTTTGGTAGTCGCTATCGAGGAGCCACCTTACAAATTAAGATTAAACTAATTAATCTTGGTGTACTGAGCAAATCCCTGTAAGCTGTGTGTGTTAAGCTTTTCATTATCAATAGTGGGAATATTATTAAGTAAAAATTTTAAATTATGCCGAAGACATTTCCTTGCAAATTCGTGTTTAGTTTTATAAGTATATATTTCATTTTTGATTCGTGTGTCATAATTATATATGTACTAGTTGAAGATGATCCTCCAGTTTTTTAAATAAACTGGTAAATTATTTTGTAAATATTGATAATAAAATTGTAATTGTTGTAAATTAAGAATGTCATCTACTTTTAACATGCTGAGTTTTTTTTTATGGAGTTGCTCTGTGTGAGAATTATAATTACTTAAGGTAATAATTCTCCAAGCTTTCTTTTGTTTTATTATTCTATTTCATTGAAAACCCCAAGCCATGATGCAATAATTAATGTGTGGTACAACTAATGAATTCTATAACGTTTTAATTGGTTGAGATAACATGTCTTATTTTGTTTAATACCAATATTTGTTGAACATTCGTATGACATTTTTTCAATATGTATTTTCAAGTTCAAATTTGTATAAATAATTAAACCTAGGAAATTAAATTCCTTAACTTGTTCAATATTTATATTATCTATCTTCATGTTAAGCATTTGTACATCTTTATTTGTGTTTTTGAATGTCATATATTTAGATTTTGCAATGTTTAACTATAATTTATTTATTTTGAGCCATTCAGTAATTTTTAAAAGTTTGTTATTTATTAAAGATTATAAATTGTCATTGTGTATGTTATCGTTTAAATTGCTTAAGGTAATTGATAAGATTGTGTCATCAGCATTAATGATGAAATTAAGCATTTTACTAGCGTGTGCAAAATCATTGATATATATAATAAATAACAGAGGCCTTGGATTGTGGTATGCCCGTTGTTATTGGTAACACGTTTGAGTTTATATTATCGATTTCAATATATTATTTACGACTATTTAGGTAGCTACTAAATAAGTTCAGATTTGTACCATTTATACCATATTATTTTATTTTTTGTCAGTTAAAATTAAATGGTCAATGGTATCAAAGGCTTTAGAAAAGTCTAACTATATGTATGTGGGTATTTCAAATTGATCCACTTGGCTTATAATCATATCTATTAATACCAGTGCAGCATATTATGTTGAATGCTTGGGTCGAAAACCATGTTGATGGTCAAAGAAAAGTGTTGAGTCTTGTAAATAAGATGACAATATTCAATTGCTTGAATTTAAACACGATAAAAATGGTGAAATAATAAAAAAATAAGCTCATCGTTAGATCCCTGTCAATTTAAATAGTTGATAATATTTTCAATATGCCTACTAGAATATGTTAAAAAACAAAAACACAGTAAAATAGTGCTCATTATTAAAATAATTGCTATTCATTTGATTTGATTTGTTATAGTTCATCCACAAAGTTGGTATACAATACCATTTATGTCTTTTATTTTTTTAGAAATATTACTAATTATTGGTACCAAAAAATGTGTTAATAAAAGAATAGGAATTATTTTGGAATGGGTTTATTTATAAAATTGTCATGTTTTATTGCACATCAAATTGTAATGAAATGTGGTATATTACTCATCATTCACCCTATATAAGTTAGCAGTGTTTGATAGTTGTCAAAATGAAAAAAATTGCCAATCAGCGAAATTAAACAAAAGCGAATATTGCACGAAATTTGATTGATAAAATAATAATAATAGCATTAAAAAAAAGTTTAATCCGACCTACCAAGGACTGAACCCGGAATCCTGCAAACATAAAGGGAACGCTCCACCAATAAACCACAATAGTTCACACGGAGTGTTGCACTGAATTTGATATGTATTCTGCAAGCCGTCTCGTGACATTGTCGTTTTAAATGTAAATTTTGCTTTTAAGCACGTTTACGTTGGTAGCATTTACAGGATTGTTTTCCATTCATTGTCCTCTGTGAGAATAACTTTGTGAGTGATTCATGAAAATATAGTAAATATCAATTACACTGTTATGGTAACTTTTAGTAACTTTTATGTGGGTAGTATATGTTTTTGCAGCATTACGTCACTGCACATCCTACAGCGCTATTTTCCTTGGTAACCAGACTTAACGGTTCTTGCAGAACTCGACGGTTCTTGCAGAACTCGGTAGAACTCGACGGTTCTTGCAGAACTCGACGGTTCTTGTAGAACTCGACACATTTTTTGCAGTTGAACGCACGTGGACAATAACAAATTACGAATTTCAATTTAATTTCTACTTGGCATAACCTCTTATACTATATAGTATGCATGTTTTAATTTCGTCTTCTTGGCTCACGAGTTTGTACAGTGCGTCCGCTTGTAGACTTCCATCCAACTACTGTCGATGGATATTCCAAATGTATGCTATATTTTTCGTAAAATGACTCGATAACAACGTGCCTCTGTATGCTAGTTGCATACTCGATAACAACGTGCCTCTGTATGCTAGTTGCATACTCGGTAACAACGTGCCTCTGTGTGCTAGTTGCATACTCGATAACAACGTGCCTCTGTGTGCTAATTGCATACTCGATAACAACATGCCTCTGTGTGCTAGTTGCATACTCGATAACAACGTGCCTCTGTATGCTAGTTGCATACTCGATAACAACGTGCCTCTGTATGCTAGTTGCATACCGGAGCACATAATGCAACTAGCCCCGGTCTCACCTACTCTGCTCAGTTGCCGTTATCTGGTGTCATGACAAAACTTGCGGATATCTCGTTGAGAAGTTTTTATCCGCGATGCTACGCGACGAGGGCTGTCGATTCATGTAAAGAACAGGTTGCCACTTTGGAAAGAAAATCAGTTGTCATATTTTTCATACTGGGCGTCCAGCCTAAACCCAGTATGCATGCTCCAGCCCCACTGTGTGAAGTGAAAGACATCTGGGAACTCGCGAGCACACAACTACAGTGGTTTCTTTTTAACATAACTGTTACAGCTAACTCACGTTTCAGCAACCGTCGGTTGCTTAATTCAGGAACTGAATTCTGGGACATAGTTCATCTTCGATTCGCCAGGTGGTGTGGCAAGCGGACTGTTCCGCATGCCCCTTTTATCTTGATTCATGATAGGCGTAATCTTCTTGATACATCTCACCTTCTGATGTATTTTCACCAGTGGTTTCTGTATATATACATTCCTCATTATTTTTATTTTACATATCGCTAGCCAACCCAATCCGACAAGATTTTAGGGCATTTAATAAGCAAAGCACTTCTACATACACCTAATACTACTAATGCTCTATGACATGTGATCATGTTGCATATTACTATTTTCATTTGAAAATAATTTAATAGAAATATCGGAGCTAGCTATATTTGCTATTTCTGAGATTTATATATTGTCCAATATAGCATTATTCTTTTACGGCTGTACAACTACCTGTCAGGCACGTTTTTTTAAGCAACCGACCTGTTTTCATTCGCTGCTCATTTCTGCAAGACAACTTAGACAGTTTCGATCATCTCGTTCTCATCTACTTTTTTAGTACCCAGAGTTGAAACAAAGATGTTTTTAAAACTTAGAAACTACAGGGCTTTCTCGGTGGTCGGACGATCTCTTTGGGGCTCACTCCCTGTTAGAGTTAGATCGACAGGAAATATAATTACATTTCGTCGTTATCTGAAGACATTTTGTTCATCCTTCGATGCTCCTCCTCGGTGCATTCTTCCACTACTATAAAATGATTCTGAGATTGTCTAACACTTTGTTTTTGACGTGTCTCTGAACACGGAATCGCTGTGGATTTCGGCACAATAGAGGTGTTCATATTGTATACCGTAGCGACGCATCTAATTGGTTGATACGGCTAGTGCGACAAAATTCAAACCCACGTTTGTTGGGTGCACACGCCAGCAGGGTAATAACAGTGTCACTACTGATTGTGTAGGATCTTTATAATGCGTAGTCGCTGTACAGTAGAACATACTCTTATTGTCTATGTACGGTGAGTTTAACCCAGCAAAAATCGTAGAATTCCAATACTTTCCCATGGAAAAAATTGCCATCAAAGAGGTAATCATCTAGGGACTATTGGTTGACTCGTAGTAGCCTCTTGGTGCATTGCTTTATCATCGAGGGTACAAGTTGTCCTGAGTAATCTTTAAAAAATGGGCCCAAGTAACCCCAGTTTACGGTAACCATGTAGATGCCATGGTGTTCGACCAGAGGTGGCAAATTTAAGAATGGGGACGATGGAGATTTTCCTGCTAGTGATGAAATCAAGGAAGAGTGATATTACTGGGGGATCCCGCTAACAACATGGAAATATATCAAAAAGTTACGTCTCACGTATGTCATGTTACGCTTTATATAGCCACTTTGCATAGAACGTACGGAATTGTTTTAAAACGAAGGAGAGTATTAGAGAAAGAAGGAAAACATTCCAAAATTAGCAAAACGAAGGATATCTCCTCCCCAAAGCAGGAGACTGATCACCTCTGTTTTACATATTGCCAGTTCCAGATGCTAAATTCAGGAGGCTAAATCTGACTATTTAGGACCGTTTATTGTAACTCCAGAAATGGAAGCTAAGAAAATAAAGGCAATGAAGGAAAAAAATCACCGGGAGTCGATGGAATTCCTCCAAAACTACCAATGGAAACAGTAGAACAAATCAGTATACCATTTGCAAAAGTGTTCAACTTGTCCTTAAAAAAGGGAGATGTTCCTTTTGAATGGAAAGAAGCAAACATCATACCATTATTTAAAAAGGGTTCATATATATATATATATGACTTGGACGACAATATAATAAGTAACGTACTGAAATTTGCGGATGACACAAAAGTGTTTAGAAAGATTAACACTGATGGTTATAAACAATATTTACAAAACGATCTAGACAGATTAATGAAATGGTCTGAGAAACGTCAGATGTTGTTCAAATTTGGGAAATGTAAATGCCTACATACAGGACAAGGGAACTTGGATGTAAACTATCAAATGGGAGATACTGTTCTGGACACTACTGTAAAAGAAAAGGATTTAGGAGTTACAATAAGCGCTGATACGAAAGTTTCAATCAATAGTTAGACCTCATCAATCTCACAACAGAATGATATCCGGCGACAAGGAAGGAACTGGTGACGGCAAATTGAGCATTTGACTCGGATGTCTGCATATTGCAATCATACGTTCACATTACCTTCTGATATTTTATACCGTAGAATCACGTTTTATAGTGTAAACGTTATCAATTCTTAACCGTCCAACTGTGTTTTAGGAAACTTCATTCAACACGTTCACTTGTCCGTTATGCGTTTGATTTGAATGTTTTGGGGTGAATATCAAGTTTACGGTAACCACGGAGGGGAACGAATGTTATGGGTGTTAACCATATGGCAATCACGTGATGTATTGAAGACCTGACCACGATCAAGGTTGTCCTCGGTTTGTAAAAATCGTCGACAGCTGATCGAGCACGTACTGAACCAACGGCAAGTTGATATTCACAAATACATAATATTATAGGTAGTTTAATGTCCAGTGTGCAACGACTACCTACCTTGTGGAATCTATAGTTAAATTATCCACGTTTTACATTAATATTACATTTGATTATTATGGACTGATCTCTGGTGTCATTATTAAACCAGTGAGTCGTATTTGTGCACCCAGGTTCCCGTAACACCAGACTAGAGAAAACGCTTAACTGGACGTGCTTATTCGGATGGTGGGTACAATATGTGCAAGGGTCGATGTTCGTGTGCGTGTGTGTGTGCGTGCGTTCATACGTTCGTTCGTTTGTGCGTGCGTGCGAGGATTTTCACCTGTACAGATGCTCTGCCTAAATTGTAGTTCATGTTGGAAACATTTATGTAACATAATAAATAAAATGATTGAGTGCAGTAATTTCCATAATCTCAAACCAAACATAATTAGTTTTCCTTTTCATTCAGTTCTTAGTCAAATGGGACATTATTAATGTCGTTACTACGTACACATAGGCACATATTTCACATGCTGTGGAGATGAACAGTTTTCAAGCAAGGCTTCGCATTTGTATGTTCTAGTCATGGAAGCATAGACTGCGGTTTTTGAACATTGTGATAAGTGTTTCTCATTCCAGCACCACACGATAACGTTGTAGTTGTGCCTCCAGCCTGCTGCCCGAGGCAAATGATTCCTGCACCACACAATAACGTTGTTGTTTAGCCTCCAGGCTGCTGCCCGAGGTAAATGATTCCAGCACCACACGATAACGTTGTAGTTGTGCCTCCAGGCTGCTGCCCGAGGCAAATGATTCCAGCACCACACGATAACGTTGTTGTTGTGTCTCCAGGCTGCTGCACAAGTCAAACTCTGGCAGAACTGTCGGCCGTGCTGTTGCCCCAACACTATCAGTACGAATGCTTTTCAAAACAATTAATTAATTAATACTTAAAGTTTAATTAGTAATACCTATGTGTCGTTTGTAGTATGTTTTCAATGTTTGATAGAAAGTCAGTTTTGATTACAATTACTAATTTGATTACCGTTGTCGCCATATATGCTGTGAGAGTCCAGACTCCGAGAATATTACCCGACGAGAGTAACCCTCGTGCGACTTAGACATGGTGTGTCTCCTCGATAGAAGGATGTAGAGTCAGGGTACGTTAGCACCAAGAAATGCTCCAACGTAGAGCCACTGAATAAAGAGGCGAGTCGCCAGATCAGTAATTTCTACCAACATCTCAAGACTGACACGGGAAAGACGTGGTCTGCCCTGCAATCCCTTTCGGTCAGCTCCCCTGACACCAACTGCAAAGAGACTCAAGATGAAATCGCAGAGGAACAGGCATTTTAAGTGACACACTTCAACGTCGAAGAGAAAACACCGTCTGGTGAGGATATGCGTTAGCACGGGTAAGCAATACCTGGTGGCCTCATCGGTCACTTTTACCGACTTCACGTGTCGGTCAGTGACTCGATAACTGAGTAACTCACACAGAATTGTGAAACTAATAAGTTGATCATCTCTGATTTGTTGTGGCTTATGGGTAGATGATGCAGAATTTTGTGGGATATTGAAAGTTCATTATTTGTGCTGACAGTGGGGTAATTAATACACTTATTATTGCATATTTCACTATCAGTGTATGGTGCAGTTGCCCGCCATGTGGCCGTTTGTCACGACGCTGGCACTACCAAGGAAGACATTCACGCCAACACAGCCCACAATGCAGTGCTGTACCTCAAGATCACGACGAAGAAAGCGTAACGAAAATGTCGTTCCGTTCTGGTATATCCACGACAACACTTAATGTATTGGAGGAACGTACTGCAATGTCGACGTACGAATATCCCGGGCGAGATAGTGTGTAATCCTCTGGCTGTAAACGTTTGGCTGATTAAAATAGTGGCTCCGTAAATGATATATTGTTGCTTCTTCCAATGTACAGTTTGATTGATGTGACTGAAACAACTGGCAGCTGTCATGAACGTTTTTCTTGCATTATAACATAGTGATGCAGTATATTTAAAACAATGTTACACGCACGCACGCACGCACGTACGCACGCACACAATAATTCAACAATTCATCAAAACTACTAACAGAAATAGTAGGACACAAACTAGTATGCTATTTGATGAAATGCAACTTTAAATCAAGATGAAATCAAATAGAAGTTTCAACAATATTTATTGGTTATAAAAATATTGACAAAAGTATTTCTTCAAACTTGACGAAAGTAAACGAACCAGAGGATATGAAAACATGTATAAAAGAACAGTGTAAAATTGATAATATTTGTTTCCATTCAGTACGATACATGAATGGAATAGTTGATATACTGGTTGTGTAAATTCTTGCCCTGTGAATCATTACAAAGGTCTATCAGTAGTGGAATCATTTTAGTTGCTCTACTCTCCTTTCACGTCGATATCTTCTTGCGTTTTTCTGATATTGTTTCATTGATGAAAACATTGGTACACTAGGTGAAAAATTAAGAATACGTAGGCTGCATTATCATAATGTCATTAGGTAAACTATATAAAGGCAGCAAAGAAGAAGGACGACATAAAAGAGTGGACGAAACTGGAGTGGAGATATCTGCTACAGACGACAACGTATGTGTGCGTGTGCGTGTACGTGCTTGTGTGTGATAGTGATATTTTATTTACCCGCCGAATGCAAAGACATTCGAAAATTGTATGTGAATTGGAATTAATGATGTGCTGTAATTTGTGGTAGCAAGTGTGATTGGCTGGAAGTACGGTAACCTTCTCGTTGCCTTCTCGTGTATTAAATACTAGGTGGAAAGGCATAATCAATTGGAATTGTTCGTCATCCCACGCATCTTCATTCAACCAGAGAAATGAATGTGATTACATTATTTTGATAATCCAAATAGTTTAGGAAGCCATTGATATTAAACAACACAAACTTAACACCTAATTAACAACCAATATAATTAGCGTATTCTGTGATCCATTAGCTAGGATATCACCTACTTAAGCATCGGGCAGGCACTATCAGTCGTATAGAAACTGTCATATTATTAATGAAGAGTGTAGCCGACACAGCTGCGCTGAATACGTTATTACATCGACCGTTTGCGATGGGTAAAGTCGTGATTTTCCTCATGTGTGTCTTGCTGACTGCCTGTCGTAGCCTTTCGGCAGAAGTCACGTCAAACTGGCTAGAATCGACAACTGGTCCTATCACTCCGCACAGCGGCATCAACGAAAGGGGAACAGTAGCCGTTCTAGAAACAAATGCGACGGTTCTAACCGATGACAACTCAACGTTTAGTGACGGAGAAAAATGGACGCAGTTAACGACCGATGCAAACGTAAATAAACGACCGTTGCATAGCAACGTAACAGCGAATGAAGACAGGGATAAAGCGGGGGTGAAGATGACCATTCGGTACGTATCCTACGTCGTTCTACCCATTCTGGTCATAACAGGCATTTGTGGAAACATTGTCACAATCCGTGTGATGTTGGCGAAGGAATTCCGATCCATGTTCGTCAGCGTCTTCCTGATCGCCCTGGCCCTGTCCGATACGGTTGTCATCTTTGTGTCTATTATCAACAAACATCTGGTTCGCAGCCTAATTGGGGTAGACATTCGCTCCTTCGACGTGACCGGTTGTCGGGTGTACTTTTGGGCGTATCGTACATCGAAGATGATGAGCTCGTGGATAGTTGTCTTCATCTGCGTTGAACGTTTCATCGCCGTCTGTTTTCCGCTGCGAACGAAGAATATGTGCACCAAACGCATCGCGAACACCAGCATAGCTGTTACCCTGCTGATTTGTGGGGCATGCAACGCCTTCCGGGTATGGCTGGACACGTCAATAGTCCAGGGAACATGCGTGTCCAACTCCATTTACCGGACAGGTTCAACAACTGTCGTTGGATGTGTTCTTCTTTTGAGTATCAGCGCTTATGCGCCTGTCCCCGCCACCATAATGGTTGTTCTGAACTCATTCACCGTTACTTCCCTTTGGAGGAGCAGGCGGAAGGTGCACGCGCAGGGTGCTTCCCAGAATTCCTCCAGCAAGATGGCGTCGCGGATGACGGCAATGGTACTGACGACGAACGCAGCGTTCGTCTTGCTCGTCATGCCCATCTCCATTGCGCACCTCGTGTCGTTTTTCCGGCAACATAATCTGTTCGAGTCGAACGATCCAGCGATCATTGTCTTTCGGGAGATAACGCTGTATTGCGAGCAGCTCAACTATTCCGTCAACTTCTTCCTGTACGTCTTTTGCAACAAGAAGTTTCGAGACGTGTTCAGGCAAAACGTTAATGTGCTTTGCGTGAAGGTTCACCACACCGGACAAAACACAGCAATGGTTGACACTAGTGATCGGATTCAGTGAGACAAACTATATTTCTACATGCGGATTTATCATCTAGGATTTTAAATTAGCTGTGTATTTATCACAGTATCTTCTTCCAAAAAACAGATTGGTTAGACTTGATCTTGCTGTTGAAGTTTATTTATTGGTGTATGTTTTGCAAATACTTTTCTTCAGTACTGTTTTACAATATACATTTCCTAAACATGTTCTCATCTATATATATTTGCATTAATTTAAGTTTCTCCTATGTGACTTGTATTCCCTGTTTTTAGTTTTTATATTAAAATGGATCTGGCTATGCTCACTGAAACGTTTCATGTACTTTGAAATTGTCAACTGAATCATTTTGAGAAGACAAAACTAAAACCAACACGTTTTCACTTCTGGTTGGTCAAAAGATATTTTGAATGAGGAAACAATCCTGTGTTAGAAGCAGAAACTGATATTGATCACCCTCTGCAATCTCTAATGATGTGTCCATGATGATGTGATACCTGCGATATTACACGAGGCTCAATATCTGCTATCATAATGTCTAACTCGCTTTTTATTTGCAATGCTCTTGGCATTTAGGCATAAGCATATCAGTGCCTTTCCGTAAATAATTGGTGAACATTTCCTTGAAGTTTGAGTTTTCTCTTTAAGAAGAATCAGAGTACGTTCTATATTGTAATTGAACTGTGTAAATGAGTGTATTCTACCAAAATAAATACATATGAATAAAACAAAATGCACACCAACGATGGCTGACGTTCCCTCCTTCTCATCATTGTTAGTGTTCACATGCACAAGAAAAGCCAACACGAATCTATGGATCTTAATGAATCATGCTATAAGTTGGACAGCCTGCAAACATCTTTACCGAAGCACCTTTATCCTAGTCTGACCTATTAACTTAATTTACTGCGGAACTGGGACAAAGGCAGGTGGGCATCGCTCAACACGAACGTCACCAGCCATTAATCAACCGACTAATCAAGGCTGCCGAGAGAAACTGTAAAAAATCGATCAATAATAAATCGAGCGAATGATGACTTAGCGTCACGTAAATATGCAGTCGTCATGTACGTATGTATGTGTGTGTGTGTGTGTGTGTGTGTGTGTGTGTGTGTGTGTGTGTGTGTGTGTGTGTGTGTGTATGTGCGTGTGCGTGTGCGTGTGCGTGTGCGTGTGCGTGTGCGTGTGCGTGTGCGTGTGCGTGTGCGTGTGCGTGTGCGTGTGTGTAGGTCGCTGACTATAAATAACGAGACATTAAATTCTTCCTTAATACCAAACGGATATTGTTTTCATCATCTGCCGCGAAATGGACGGCGCAACGGAGGAACTGGAGTTCTGTTCAAGGCTGTGTTCTACGTTGGCTTGCTCTGGTGAAAACAGAATGTGTGTGTGTGTGTGTGTGTGCGTGTGCGTGTGCGTGTGCGTGTGCGTTTGCGTGTGCGTGTGCGTGTGCGTGTGCGTGTGCGTGTGCGTGTGCGTGTGCGTGTGCGTGTGCGTGTGCGTGTGCGTGTGTGTGTTTATACATGGGCTTGCTCTGGTGAAACCTCGGCCCGCAGAATAGTTCAAGTGTCTTTGTGAATTTGTGTTACACTACGCATCTTTACGATATTCCCGCCCTCGTCACCCGGACGTAACTCTAAGCCACTAAGCCAGTTTGTTGTTGTGTGAATTCGGCGAATTACTCGTGTTTCCAGAAGACGGGATTGATACTTGTTGGCGAATTTAACGGCAGCGCAATTGACTAGGAAACACTACAGTTGGCTGAAGTAATTACTGAGACAAATTTACAACAGCACACGTCACCTGTGACACACTACCGCTTCAATGTACTAGATCACTCCAGAGACCAACTCTGTCATCACAGACATTTCTGAGAAGTCATTGATGACCGACTATCACGCCATCGCAGGTGAACTTGTGTCCACAAAACTTAGACCACTCCGAAAGACAATATTAGACCGTAAATATTCCGTAGTCAATAAGATCCAGTTTGTGTTTGACCTAATTATCTGGACCATGTTCACCTCTTCGACAAATGACATAGACAGTTTATGTTTATGTTAACAGCATAAGTCTTAAATTTAGCCGTAATGGACAAGCATGCACCTGTTATCCATGAAAGATAAATGTGTCCCAGACAATCGAGGAGAACCGATGATTTGCAAAGGATGAGACAGCATTTTAGACGAGTTGACAGCTAAAGGAGCCACACGCGAATCGTTTCTCATCAGGAAATGTACACGGACTTGTGTTAAATCATCAACCCGTAATAACAAAGATAGAGTTTAATAACGCATTGTGGAAAGGTGGGTCGAGTCATCAGCTGTTATGAAACACGCCTATCGTGACACCTTTGTTAAAGAAGAGTGGTCACTCTCTTACTACCGACATATGTCCAACCTGAGCTCACAGCCGTGAAACAGGCCTTGTACGTTTTCAGGATGACATACTTCTTTCACTTGTTAATCGGATGTCATATTGATTGATCTCAGTGCCGCCTTCGATACTATCGCCTACCGTCTACGTCTCGATCAACTGCACAGGAGTGGCATACGTGACCATGCATGCACACCGCTGGATACATTCGTATTTTTTTGTGGCGAACTCAAGCTGTTAAAGTTGATAACATCACCTCAAGAAGTGCTAATGTATGCTTTTGTGTTGCGCTTGGTAGCGTGTTGGGACCCCTGGTTTTTACAATATACTGTCATGTGTTCAAATATGTCTTCGAATTTCACCAACCCCGTTACCACACGTATGTTGAAGACTTCCAGCTGTATGTTGAATTTCCGCGTGAACAGCCAGCGTATCATAGAACTGTCATTGGCCGCATATCACATAGTACAGCCGATGTGAAGTGATAGATCGTGATCCACTACCTTGTTCTGAACGAGAGTAAAACGGAAGCCGTCGTCATACCCGCTGTGCATAATCACAAACGTGTTTAGCCTTCCGTTGACTTAATCATTGATGTATGTGGCTGCTCCGTCACACCGAAACCGTGTATCCGTGAAATCGATGACGCTATGTCAATGGCGGTGCAGATACGTTAGCCAGGTGGCATACTGTCACATTCGCATATATCCACCACTGCCTGTAACGCCATCGTTCATGTTTAGTCATGTCGCGCGTGATTACGGCAATGCAATGCTTTCCGGACTGCGGAAATCGCGGATGGTTCGAAATTCCGCAGGGCTGCTAATTAATGGAACCCGCAGACGAGATCACATAACACCAGTTTGGTCCATCTACATTGGTTGCCTGTTCGTCTGTAGTGTTGGGAATTGGTAAAATGTTCATGATTGATCATTGGTTTATCTAACCGATCAATGATCAATGATCGATCATGATAGAAGTTAATCAATACATTTGATAAATATCACTGCTTCTATTTGTATTTATGTTTCTTATATTTTACACGGAGCCGAAGAAATGTCACAATGGCCACCAGTGGGAAATATAAGTGTGGTCTCACTCACTCAAGTGCCACCTCGTTAAGGACTTATACCCAGAATAATTGCTTCCCAGAGAAGTTGAGATGGATTTGGAACGAACATTTCTGCCAGGGGGTGAAGTGTAAAGCACTTTGAACAATCCCAAGGACTGGATACCACAAAGCACTTGTCCTGCCTGTCTGCCTGTCTTACCGCCTTCCACCTGTCTGCTTACATCACCACCTCCCTCCCTCATGCATGCGTGTGTGCGTGCGTGGGAGTCCAATGTAAGGGGCTGTCCTTTTCTGTCCACATTGAAGTCACATTTACAGCAGAACACTGGATGCACATCAACTGATGCGTACTATTATTTTTGTGTAAACGTGTTGAGAAAAAATTGCTGCAAACAGAACAATTACGTATCCTCAAAAGAACAAAACGCATATGTCGATACAATTAGGACACCAGAATAATTGCGACACAGAAATTGCGCTTCTACGTGAGGATTACATCGTCATTCACGGCGTTGACAGGTGTCAAGGCGTGGTGCTGCAAAAGATTATCAGATGCAACCAGGACAATGTCGTCGGTGCCAATGGACAATGCCTGTCGTGGTTCATTGATTACCTCCGCCAGCAAAGACACCATACCACAAGGGTTAATTCCTGTTTACCAGCCAACATGCAGGGAGTTCTTGCATTTAGCATGTCTTATATAACAATCCATGCGAAGTTGGTGCTTCTTCCGACAATTGGTATACGGTGTACGGCCTATAATGACTGAAGAACGATCAATTAGAGACATATGGAGGAGTGTGCATTTCGTGTGCTACATCCGTGCTGACTTGCATGTTATCTGTTTCAACATACGTTGTATGTCTATAGCACACACTGGGTGCTTACTGTGGTGTTCTCTCTAAAAGCTGATCTCATCTAAACAGGTAGAAATGTTTTGCGTTGACAGCCGGGTGAAGAAAGAGATGATTCGAGACAGCTACTATGAAAACAAAAGGTGAATTATAAACAGCGACTTTGTGACCTAACATAATGGGGAAGATTTGTGTATAAACGTCATTTAGTTTTGTAGATAAATAATATCTATACTACGGAGTACACATATTTGATATGGTATTAATTTTGATGCATATTTAGACGATGGCTCTACGAACATTTCTGCTGGCATTCTACAAACGATTGGACATTTCATATGGAGTTGTGATTAATGTATTGGGACAGATTAATTATTAGAGACAACTATCTTTGTCTGCTTCTGACGCAACTCATGACTGTGTATTAGCCGCATGATAAATGTGGCTAGACTGATGTTGGCAGGGAGACGAGACACTTTCTAAGCGTTTTGACCGACTGTTGGCTAATATAACTTTTATGTGCATTTGTTCAAAGTAACGGCGGCGGGAATTGCTAGATGCATAAATAATAAACAAACAGTCCAGTTAACACAACTGCTTGATGATACTATTGGCAATATAATAAACCTTTTCCTCTTGGAGTGTGTTGTATTTTCAAGGCAGGGTTATGTAGGTTTATTGATATCAATTACACGGCCGACGTTGTATTAGACGCCATCTTAGAGTGATCACTTCTTGCGCATGTGCATAATTTTCACCTGCATAATTCAAAATCAATAATATAGACTAGTAATATTATTTATGCATGTTTTACACTTTGTGCATTACACCATGAACTATGCCATATAAGAAACATTCTAATGAATAAATTGTTTAATGATATGTTGTTATGTCAGATAAATGTAAAGTGAACATGTTTCAAGTGTTCACACTACAAATTCAGCTAAAAGGGTGTACATACTATATAAACGGATAGACGTGTTGTCATAAGAGGTTGCAAGCTCAACATATATGGATTGTCAGTAGCTTGAGTGGAGGACTATACGTGGTCTGGGGGCCGACAAATCTCTCCCCTGAGAGCTGCTCGATAAGCAACTATAAGAGACTTGGTGACTGTGGATCGGTCTATCCACCGACCGATAGAAAGTGCTCCACGGATTGCCCGAGCCGGCGACTTGAAATATATTCCCAAGGGCTGGTAATGGCTACGCGTCACTCACGTCATTGGTCTCTTATTTTTTTAACGAAAGAACATCGATCATTACATGTTCAGGTTATTATTCTCGATTCGAATTAGTTGGTCAATCGGCATTAGTTTTATTGTCATCGTAGGAAATTACTGTCAATCCGTAATCAGTTATTTGTAAATTATTATGGTGATGTCCTTCCTTGCATTTTAGTATCTCAATTCTTTCATTAAATCACTCTACATCACTCCCAATACAAAAAGGCTATATAATGTTAGTGTTTTATGGCACTCCAGCACATATGCAACCTTGTTCTCTTCCATGAACAGTAAGGTCACACTCATAAGCTAATGCTTTCCACACGTTTTGATTGCTACTCTACATGCAAACTAAAGCCAGACACACAAGGAAACGTCTTGCAACACATTGTGCACACCTAATCGATTCAAATAGACATGCAAAATTTACCCTACCAATAATAACAAACTCGGATTTATCTGCATTTAACTTTAATGTGCTCTCTGTCATCCAATGGAAGATGGTGTGAAGACTAATCCCTGAGCTAGGTTAGGGAGTGATTTGTATCTCGTGTAGCCAAAATAATATAGATCTGTGATTTATTAGCATAAACTTGGTGATCCAAGTTGTGACGTTGGATAACTGAGCCAAGTAGAGTAGTGTAGAGAGTGAAACACCCCGAGGAACATTACGTGAAGTAGGGAGCGTAGCTGAGAAACAATTCGCTATCTTCATTCTTTTGTATCTATCAGTTAAATATGATGAGAGCCAGCTCTGTGCCAGATATGCCACACCACATTGACACACTTTTAGTAAGTTGTCCTGTGACCAATGGTATCAAATGCGGCAGATAGCTTCAGCAAGCAAGGAAATGGTTTCCTTCAATACACTACTTGGACCCACGAAGCAGTGTCTGGATCCGTTCAAGTCTGATCAATAACAGATTTAACACCTACAAATGGTTCACTGAATGGTATAAATTCAGTTAACACTTGATCATTTGCCAAAATGCACTTTCCCGCGTAGTATTGTAACAATTAATTGTGTACTATTAATTCAGTTTAATTGCCATACAATTTTTTAGGCTGAGCGGGATTGAGAGACTTTACATGAAACAGCCAATATTCTGTAGATCTGAACAGAGGTCTTTAAAAACAAAAGCGCTAAAATAGGAATAGATGGAACGTTTCATCAATTATAACAAAAGCGAATTCGTAAATATATATTCCTTGTTTTATTACGTAACCTAATATATTCTAATTTACATATATGCAAACAGATATGCAAACTGGGATAAAAGGGATGAAGAAGGGAACAGTACCTGGTATCGATTAGGTGCATGTGGAGAAGGTAATGGCAGCGGGGGAGAGTGGATTCAGCTGGATAAAGAAGTTGCTAAATACATGTAGGAGTGGCGGACAATGCTAACTGTCCCAATGGAAGGGAGATGTACAAGACCCTGGGAAATACAGGGGCATCACACTTCTATGTCACATCATGAAGCTGAGAGAGAGAATCCTGGATGGGAAGATCCGGAAGAGAGTAGAACAAGAATTAGGTGAAGGACAACAGGGATTCAGAAAGGGCAGAAGCTGAGAGAGAGGATCCTGGATGGGAGGATCCGAGAGTAGAGCAAGAGTTAGGTGAAGGACAACAAGGATTCAGAAAGGGCAGAGGGACGACTGATGGGATGTTTGTGTTAAGACATATTGCAGAGAAGAGGTTGAACATGCACGGAAGAATGGCAGTGGGATTTATGGAGCTGGAGAAGGCCTATGACACAAGAACGTCAACATATCAATGTAATTATAGTTTACGTCACACTTGCTCTTGAAGATTGCGGAGTATTCCGTAGATTTTGTACATTTGCAATTGCAGCATTTGTTCTTCACAAAAGAGCACCTGACACGCGAGGAAGTGTCATCTATATGGCTAGGTGTCAAAACGTGCTTAACTTCTGTCTAACCAAAGTTTTCTTTGGAAGATACCATTTTTATTTGATGTTAGATAATCCATGCTCCGGCATGGTAAACAACCCATATGACTTGTTGAAGCAGGGCATACTATAAAGAGTTACTGTTGGTGGCATGAACATATAAACGTAAACCGCCCATATAACTTGTTGAAGCAGGGCATACTGAGAAAAATATTACTGTTGGTGGCATGAACACATGAAAGAGGACACGTCTGTTATTGAGACATAATATATTATTAAACTGATAATGGCCATGTTTTGTTTTTTTATCTTAGTGGGAGGAAATATATCCAGCTATCTAATATCATCTTGACAGAAGGAGTCTATCTTAGTTTCTTTGACGCTGCTCAGAGGACTTATCCTCTTAATCCACTGGAAGACATCAGACTTGTCCTCTTAATCCACTGGAAGATATCAGACTTGTCCTATTAATCCACTGGGAAACATCATACGTGTCCTCTTAATCCACAGGATGACATCAGACGTGTTATCTTAATCCACTGGAAGACATCAGACTTGTCAACTTAATCCACTGGAAGACATCAGACGTGTTCTCTTAATCCACTCGAAGACATCAGACTTGTCCTCTTGATCCACTGGAAGACAACAAAGTTGTTGCAGTCTGATTACATCAAAGGAGTGCTTTGCCAGCTAAAGGAAGGTATCTGTTGTTTCTTTAATATGATGTTGCCCTCGCCATTGAACGTGGACGTGATGTGGCAAACTGTTAGTGCGTTGAATACTAGCAACGCTTGAGACTCCGAGGCTTCCACAGATCGAATGACATTCATATTGCATTAACAGAAATATTTCCCCAACTAAAGCATGTTGTTGTTTTTGTTGTTGTTGTTGTGCTACTTATTGTTGTCCACGTTCTGCATGCGTTGGAACGTGATGCAATGGTCATCAATCTAGATGCTAATGTAATTTTCATCCTAGCTGGAAAGAATCCTGACATCACCTTGCTAAAATGTCGGTGGCTTTCCCAGAAGGCTTTGGTTGGACAAAGTGCGAAAACGTTTGCAGACCCATTTGGATACGATTTCCAGAAGCGTCCAAAGCATGGATAAGGTGCTCTCGTGTGAAAAATAAACTGAAATTGCAAATGTGCTAAAGCATATATGGAAAATACCGTACACTGCAGGTGCACACGTGATCTCTATAATCACATCGGTAGTTTGGCTTTCCTTGCCTCAGTAGTCACTAGTTCCACCACATCAGTGACATTGTTTGTATTGTGATAATATTATGTAGCACTAAAACTGACGTGTTGGTGCATATATGTGCATACGTATTAAATATTCATTTCACTATATATCTTAGAATGTTCAGTATCATTTAAATAATACATGTATATACACCATATGCAAACGGCAAGTCATATTACATGATGCTACAAATGGTGTATGGTGTTAGAGATACTAGCACAAACAATAAATAATGAGTTCCCCACCGCCAATATTTGAGCTCCCATTGGGGGTCGGAAATATTATTTTTTTATTGGCTCCTCTTCGTGAATCAGTAAATTAATCTAAGAAGTGAAAGTCAGTATCAGAACAAGGGACAATCGAACATTTATTATGGTGGAAATGCAATTTGGAATAAATATGTCTTGAGTTTTTTCGGAAAATAGCAATAGTTTCAGATGTTTTCAAAGTGATGGGGAGTTCAATCCAGAACCTAGGCGCAGCGACAGAGAAAGCACGTTTACCCAAGTTACGTTTTGTTTTAGGTACAATGAGTTGTTATAAAATTGCTGATCTGAGCTGCCTAGGGATATTTGAAAGATGTAGGAGACTAGCCAAGTAGGGCGGTTGTTGTGTAGATCGAGCACGATTTGTAAGAGTGGACAGCCTAAAATTAATTCGATAAGAAACTGGAAGCCAGTGTAACTGTTTAAGTAGTGGTAGTGATTGTGAAAACCGAGGCGCCCGAGAACCACACATGCCAGACAATGTTGTACTCGTTGGAGTTTAGCCAAGTCTGTGTTAGCAATGTTATTTAGTAATGAATTACAATAGTCAAGGCGGCTACTAATTAATGCAGTTGATATTGTTTTAGCTGTAGATGTGTGACATATCACGCCCCTGCGCATGTCGATTTAGTTTATATCTTAGCTTGGCTATCCTTCAATTCCTTGTCGTTATGATACAAACTATTGCAGATCATGAGGGTAGAGTTCAGCGAGAGGGGTGTGGCATGGGACTCTGTTTCGGGTGGAGGGCAACATCTCATCATCCACCTGATTGTGGGGCCAGTTTCCCACTAATCCCACCTCCCATAATTTTTTCAGACCAACCTCTCACCACCCATTTCCCGCAACCCCCCTCAGCGAGAGTGCGGCCATCAACACGAAAACATTATCTGCGAGTTATCAATATCCTACTGTATATAACTTGATAACGCACTTTTTGTAAGCGTTTCAACAGTTTTGCAGGATTTACATAAATTTAGAAATATTGCGAACAATTTGTATGGGACTCGTCATCCGGACGACTAGATGATGCTGATGATGATGATGATGATGCAATCAGATAATAGCATATTGACTGATGGTTGTTGTGCATACCGTATTAAGTACACAGCGGTTTGATTTATCGACGACACGCTTTAGTATGCTCTACATCATTCGTAGTGTCGGTTTGTTAGATGACATCGTTTATTATTGCGATGCGAACTGAGCGACTGGTACCGCGGCCATCGATGCTGCCACCTAGCGATCAACCACATACGGATCTAACATTACAAAAGTTAGCCAATTATTGTGGACATATGATCTACTGCTGTAACGAATCACAGGATGATTATTCCAGATTTTGTTCTACGTTATATTCTTTCGGTAGGCTACACATATTGAATTTAATACTATGTTGTTTCCAACTGTGTCACTAGCTCCTGACTCAGCGAAGGAGTCAAGCTTATGAAAGCCCAGACCTGGACAGCCTGCAGCAGTCAGTCTGGAGGTCAGCTTTTGGTCGTAACTCCAAACTGGCCTTGTTTAAAGCATATGTTGAGTGGATCCTACTGTATTGATCAGAAGCTTTCTGTCACTCACAACTTCGAAGACTGGATCGATGGATGTTACACCCAGCTTCTGCGGCGCGTGGTTGATGTCAGGACCATACGACCAATACTCAATAATATGATGACTTCCCACGTTTGTCGACAGTGCTACCGAGACGACTGTAAGGGGCCATCTACAAATAGGGGGAGAGGGAGAGGGAGAGGGAGAGGGAGAGGGAGAGGGAGAGGGAGAGGGAGAGGGAGAGGGAGAGGGAGAGGGAGAGGGAGCGGGAGCGGGAGAGGGAGAGGGGATAAAAGTGATTCCGAACGTTGTGCGCACACAGTGGAAGGAGTCTGGGCGTGTACGCAAGGCAACCACGTCGACCGCCAATGATAGTGCCGGAATATTGACTGGAGAAAGAGATACGGCCAGAACAAACAGTTTTGATGATAATAATGACGACGACGACGACGACGACTATGATGATGATATTGATAATGATGATGATGATGTTTCATATATTTTTATAACACATCAACGAATGTTTTGTGGCCTTCGAAGGCCCCGTCGAAATAACAACGTTATTAAATGATGTCTATTGTTATTGTTATTATTATTATTGTTAAATAGTGCAATATAAACGACATTATACAACTGCAAAGTACCGCTTAGTGCTGCAGTAGTAACTGTGTTGCAACTATTGACAGTATTGTTTAGTAGTATTGCGCCCATTCCTGCTGCGTGCTGCAGTGAACTAGTTTATCGGTAACGTTCCTCGTTTCACTCGCTTCAGAAACAGGCGCTCTCGTGGTCTATGAATTCTGGGAGAAGAATTGACTAACATACTCAACCTTAGATCTGCATTGTCGTTAAATATAACATTATTTAATAGCATGTTCATTATTCACTAGCGTTGCAGGCGTACATTTTGTTCTTGATATAAAGATAACGCAAGGAAAGAAAATGTACTTGTGAAAATGCGGATTGTACACGCAGTATTTATTTATTATCTAATATACATATCATCGTTATTATTACGTGATGTTAGAATCCATGACTTTTGCTATACGCGCATGCTAATCGACCTGCCCAGGGCTTGTCGCTCTACGGTAATGAGTAAGGCGGCCCCGATTTATAGCTAATCTGGTGCAAACGGTGAAAAGGTTCTCACGAATAGCTCGTCAGACAACATCGGCATCTACGAGACATCGAGCCGTCTACGAGACATTGGTGCGGGAGAACATCGGTAGTTTCCTCGTCACCTTCTTCTCCGTCTCCTTCGTCGCCTTCTTCTTCGTCTTCTTCTTCGTCACCTTTTTCTTCTTCCATTACCGCTTATTCATCTATAGTAGTCACACATAACGCGAGCCACACCTAATTAATGTTACTAGAGTATTGTCGAACTGGGTGCATTCGCACAATTGGCGTGTTAGAGATAGAGACCGCCACTCCGTGAGTGTACACTAGGTTGCACATATATCACTGCAGTTGAGGTCGGTTACTTCCCCACACGATGAGATCTACGACTTATTGTGTCTCATCCGAAAGACATGTACTTCCAATTCTTTCCTATCCGCCAGATGCTAGATGAGTCGGCAAGGTCTACGCAAGTTTGTCGGAAAACAACTAGAGTAAGAACCCAGTAACCCCTGGTTCCGAGCACGGAACCATTGAGACACCAACCATCATTGGCTGTCCTACCATGTTATCTACGCCTCTCTCTCTCTCTCTCTCTCTCTCTCTCTCTCTCTCTCTCTCTCACCCCCTCCCTCACCACACCTCTTTATCCCTCTCTCTCTCTCCGCTCCTCTCTCCTCTCTCTCTCTCTATCTATCTCTTTATCCTCTCTCTCCGTCTCTCTCTTTCTCTCTCTCTCTCTCCTCTCTCTCTCTCTCCCCTCTCTCTCCTCTCTCTCCCCCTCTCTCTATCTCTCTCTCTCTCTCTCTCTTTCTCTCTCTCTCTCTCTCTCTCTCTCTCTCTCTCTCTCTCTCTCTCTCTCTCTCTCTCTCTCTCTCTCTCTCTCTCCCTCTCGCAGTCACCACATCCGCATTGTTCTCATATCATCGGACGCTGAATCCAAAGTTCGTTCATCGCCACCAGCTCTCGTTTCCAGTAGGCGTTACTTCGATGTCGCTGGACAAACACAAACGTTTATGTCGCTGGCGGTCTGGCGGTAAGCGGAAGTATTCCCGGAGGCAATGTGGGTTTAACGAAGCGCACGTGGGGCCGACGAGTGGCGAGGCAGCCGCTTAGAAGATTATGTGTCACTGATTGACTGGACAGACGATCCGATGTCCCGCACCACCAGATGTTCTCGCCAAGTACACCAATGGCTGAATGTCACCTTTAACACATGCATTTGTTAATGACGGCTTTTCATATGAACTTAGGAATGTCAATTAAAATAATTGAAATACGAATGGCAATTTAAATAGTGTAAATAAAATTGCCAATTAAAGTTAAAATATTATTTAATTAAAATTAAAGCCATCTATTGTAAAGTCATCCACACTCATGTATTCTTCCCTGAACCAAGTGGCATAAAGGGAGCTGTTTCTCTCCCAACTCGGTCCGTCATAATGCAACCTCGAGTTAGCGAAGACGTTGCTCTGGAATCTGGACGACCAAGTTGCATGCATTTAGGACGTACAAATTTGGCTCCGATAACCGTTAATGTAAATAACACATCGTGCTGGTCATCGACCATTCAGCGTGACACACGACTGCGGCACCGTTTCGGGCAGCATGTGAATGGCATTCAATGCGCAGAAGCAATCAGAGTCAACAAACGGGTCCAGTGAATGTCAGGGAAGCGTAACTGCACACAGCATCCCTACTCCGCGTAAATGATCATTGATATGTTCGCAATGTTTCGTTGAATTCGCGAATACGTAAGTAGGTGGACGGGCACACTTGTTGGACATCTAGGCACATAAGTATGTGTACGTGCCGTACATGACTTCAGACATCTTTAGTGCCTGACGAAACAACCATAGGAATGGCGCGAATCTGATTGCAGTTTTTTTTCGTTCTCCCTTTACACATTGCAACAACACTGACTAGAGAACATGCGACATATATGTGGACGAACACACTCATTGGACATCCAGGCACACAAGTATGTGTACGTGCCGTACGTGACTCAGGACATATTCAGTGCCTGACGAAATAACCGTAGGAATGGCGCAAATCTGATTGCAGCTTATTTTTTCTCCCTTTACGCATTTTAATGAATGCAACAACACTGACTAGAGAACATGCGAAATATATGTACCTGTGCTGTCATTGTACCTCTCTCACCTACTGCAACTGTTTTTCTTCGAATCCTTTTTTGTTATATTCACCGAACAATGCTCACGAATGTGTCATAGGTGTCATATTGAACATACCTTGAACGGATTTGGGGAAGAGAGCCTAATGGCTCATATATAGCCCCCCCCCCACCCAATCAGTGGTTATGACAGCAATTTTGATATTTTGTTTTGAAATTATTTACTGTTAATGCATTGACACAGTCGCTTGGTAGGTTATTCCATGGCTTGATTACTCGCTGTGAAAAGAACTTGTGGCGTGCGTCTAGTCGGCTGTGGTGTCTTGTTGTGTCTTCCTGGACGGGGTTTAGCTGGAATATTCTCTTGGTGTCTGTGTCAGTAAATACATTAATAATATTGAAAACTTCGAGCATATCAACCCTTTTCCTCCTATCTCATAAAGACAGGAGGCCACACTTTCGCAATCTTAGATAATATGGGAGCTTAGCATTTCCAGTGATCATCTTACTGACCCTCCTTTGTACACTATCTAATTTGTCTGTATGTTTCTGAAGATATGGGCACCATGCCTGTTAGCAGTGTTCAATGATGGGTCCGACCAAGGTGATGTATAAGTTTTTTTTCATGCTTTTGTCTGTGTAGGTCCTACGAATTGTCCCTAGTAATAGTCGTAGTTCGGGTTGTTGTATCCAATGTACAGGCATTTAGCAATCCTGACTCCATTTATACATAGAATGGAGGTCTTCCTGGAGAGGGAAAGCATATGCAGCCTATGTAACTTGCCTCAACGTTTTTGTGTCATCAGCAAACTTTAACAGGGAGCTTACAACACACGAGTCAATGTCGTTTATAAAGATAACAATAACATTGGGCCGAGTATTGATCCTGGTGGTACACCACTGATCACTTTTTGCCAATATGTTGCGCATCAGTAGAGCAGAGTTGGTAGAATGTTTGAGTTTTAAAACAAGAGTTTTGATATTAACACGCGGGTAAACGCTGCTGCCGTACACTGTCCCCCACTGCATGGTTTAACGTTGCTGACGTTTTCTCTACTCTGCAGTTTAACTCATGTTGACGATTCTTTGGCAGACACTCTTCAGTTGCTATACTCCACACATCCCTCTCTGGGGTTAACATATGGTTGTCCGTGGAAGTGCCGAGGTTAGTGAAGTATTCTTCTGTTTCCACTTTGTTCTGGTTTATAAGACACATGTGTGTGGTTGACGCTCCCAGTCGACATTTCTTCCTATTCTTGACACCGATGATAAGTACCAACGCTTGCCGTATCTGCTGACTGATACAACGAGAAGTACTAACGCTTGCCGTATCTGCTGACTGATACAACGAGAAGTTGGATATCGTAGGTGCTGTCTGGGAGGCCGAAATGTTATCGGCAAAATCCAGATCTGACAAATGCTCCTCGTCAACACACACTCGTGCGTCTCGTTGCTAAACGTAGAACCCAGTCTATGGCCACAGCGAAAAGAAGGGGAGAAATCATGCAGTGTTCAATGCCTGGCACCAGTCTACACATAGATCCGGTCGCTGGAGCCTAACGATCTGTTTTTTTATACAACATATCGAGGTATCATGTATCTTCTCGATTGCTGATAGCATCTTTGGTGGGATTCCGTACGAGATTGAGATTCTACACACGGAGAGACTGTGGGTGCTGTCAGATGAGGACAACGCCTTTAAGACTGGCAGAGAACGCCATTAAGACCACGTGCTAGTTAAACATCGAGACGTTGCAAAACATGCACCGAAACATTCGCAAACGAAACGTGCACACACTCACAATAACCATATCAAACATCCGGCGGCGATAAATCCTCGCACCTTCCACAGCGCCGTAGTTTATCTCAGTTGTTATTTCAATTGCGCTAATAAAATTGCTATATCGGTCGTAGCGGGAAAGCAGCGTTGACATTGCAGTGAAAAATAGAGATTGTTTGATATGTGCATTATTAATGCCGTCACAACATCTGCGGATGCACGGTTTTTTAATGATCGGATCCGTACGTGTTACTCAGTGTAATCAGACAACTCCCATCACTGGAGTACGGCATGGATGATGATGGTAGCATTGTCAATGCCAAAATGATATTCACCATTCACCTTCATCCATTGACCGCGATGGTAGTAGGGTGCCATTTCCACATATTCTTCGTCACCGTTGTCTGTCTTCTGCTGTCCGTAGCAGGGTCGGTAGGCTTTGCTTAGTCCTGTGTATTATCCAGCCATGTTGGCAGCAGCTGGCAGCCCCGTCTTCTCTTGTCCTCCAGGATGCCTTGCAGGGTTTATTAATGGTGTTGTGCTGGGCGATGTGATCAAGCAATAGAGATTTCGTTGTTTCACTGTTGACGATAAGAGCTCTTGCATTCTAGCAATATGATATTAACATGCGTAGTAATTCGACAACATTCATTACCCCAGCTATGTTTGGGCATAATCTTATTTTTGAACAAGTAGCGGTCCACAAACACATGAACCTTGAATCGCTGGTGAATCATCTTCCGTTTATTCATTCTAATATTTAATGTTACAATATACAAGAACATCGGCGCTCATCTGGCGAATTGTACGATACTCTCAAATACACGAAGGATTATATTCCGACACCTGACACCACGCGTATTGATTTTAGTTACAGTCTTAATGTGCGAAGCGTCTGGTATCGGCGACCGTTCTTGCCGTGGATAGCCGGGATATGACACCACGTGTGGGCTACTCACGTCCGCCTGTCCAGTTTAAAGGACTAGATGAAACGATGCACTGGTGTGTGGATGACTTATCTACAAAGCCAGCCTCCCTCACACAGTGCGCCCACACGCACACACGCAATTACCTAAGCGGTTTACTTGCGAGAAGCCTCATTATCTGGTGGCTGCATGTGTTGTGCGTACACCGATTCATCTCTCGTTCGGTCGTTAGTCTCCGTTTTCCCATTGGCTTATTATTAGTAGTAGTAGTAGTAGTAGTAGTAGTAGTAGTAGTAGTAGTAGTAGTAGTAGTAGTAGTAATAGTAGTAGTAGTAGTAGTAATAGTAGTAGTAGTAGTAGTAGTAGTTGTTGTAGTAGAAGTAGTAGTAGTAGTAGTAGTAGTAGTAGTATCTTCTTCTTCTTGTTCTTCTTATTATTATTATTATTATTCTTTTTTTATTATTTTTTTTATTTTTCTTCTTCTTATTATTATTATTATTATTGTTATTACTCTTTTGTTGTTTTTCTTTTTGTCTTCTTCTTATTATAATTAGTATTCTTATTATTATTATTCTTATATTTATCATTATTATTATTATTATTATTATCCTTCTTATTATTATTATTATTATCCTTCTTCTTATTATTATTATTATCCTTCTTCTTCTTATTATTATTATCCTTCTTCTTATTATTATTATTATCATTCTTCTTTTTCTTCTTCTCATTATTCTTATTCTTATTATATTATTCCAGTACAGTTGGAATCACGCGCATACGCACACGCACACGCACGCGCACACGCACGCGCACACGCACACACACGCACACACGCGTACGCACGCACGCACACACGCACACACGCACGCACGCACACACGCACACACGCACACACGCACACACACACACACACACACACACACATATGTAATGTAACGAGTGTGCTGTCGAGCTGGGTGCATTCCCACCATTGGGTAAAACAGAAATCACCAATGTAATGTGTACAATGTAATTATAAGTCCACGATAGGTTACACATTTGTTCACTGTGAGGAATGTTCTACTTCCCGTGGAACATGCACCAGGTAGAAGGACGCTACAGCCTTTAGTGTCTCACCCGACAGACACAGGCAATGATTGAAACTGTCCAAATGTCGAAACAGCAGCAAGTGCGCTCGAACCCCGGCTCTCGCCACTGACAGTCCGACCGTCAAACAAGCTGGCCACCTTGCGCCAGTATCCGCTTCGTGGAATCCGCCGTGCTGTGCACATCTAGCAACGTAATACATTGAACGTTTGCGTGTGTCTGATATGAACCTCGGTGGTTCAAGGGGTTTTTGAGAGCATTTTGTTTAACTGTACAATTTTTCAGAAATCCCCGGCTGATTGTGCACACTCAAACACCCTTTTTCAAAACCCAGAGGACGGGTTTGTGTACAGGAATGTGGTCAAAACCCACGCATGTTGAACGTTTCTGCTTGTCACTTTTTCCGTCGGTTACTTGTCTCACTCCTCGTGTTCTCTGAACGTCTTTTCAACAATGGGCCTGAATCTTTATTAGCAAAAGATGTACGGTCTGCAGGTTTAAAAAACAAAGTCGAAAACCTGGAAAACAAGCTGGATGGGTGCGAACAATACTCCCGCCGGTCAAATCTGCGCTTTCTGGGAATTGAGGAAATCGTCAGTGACGACCAACTAGAAGGCACAGTAATTGACATTGTCAACATGCAGATTTGTGTCTCTCCATCGCTCCAGGTTAGCGATGTCGTTCGAAGTCACAGAGTCGGAGTGAAGCACCAGTCTACAGAGACAGGTCGCCGTCGCCCCGAGCTCTTGAAATTTCAAAGCGAATGTCGCCGAGACGAAGTCTTCCGACAACGCAGCAAACTGAAGGCGAGTACCAACAAAGGTAGTGTTCGTGAACGAGGACTTGACGGCCCGGCGCGCTCGGCTCGCCTACGACGCAAGAAATCTGCGAAAACTGGGTACCATCCTGGACACATGGACATATAACAGTAAAACCCTGGTCAAGGATTGTAACCACAAGTTTGTTGTCGTATCAACAAAGTCTGACTTTCCGTCGAGGTAAAAATGGTGTTAGCCGCTTGTATACATGAAATGGTTTCTGAGAACTGGGTTTCTAGCTAAGCTCTCGAACATTGGAACTTAACTTTATCTCGTGTACTCATTTACAAAATTAATCACTTTAAATGGTTATCCTATTGCGCCACGCCTGTGACCCTCATTAAGTTTATACTAGATATAATCTTCCAGATAATGGATCTTCGTTGGTTTTGCCTTATATTTGAATGTACACTCACAATTCTGGGTTATGCGTACATTTCACTTAATGAATATTATTTTTATTGTAACAGTTATTAAAACAAGTTGGCCAAAGGTAGTAATGGATAGGAAACTGCTTAAATAACATTCTGCATTCTACAAATTGTGAAACCAATGAAAGCGATAATTTTCCAATAATGAAAACTTTATCATATTATAATACCGATAATTTTAAGTCATTGGTAAATATATAAAATTAATTGTTTTGGCATACTTAGTACTAACATCTAATCAATTAACGCTAAACTCGATGAGTTATCAGCCTTTGTACAAGAATTGCACCTACTTAACTATGATTTTAGCCTTATATGTATTCAAGAAAGTTAGTTAACAGCACAAGATGATCTACCGCACGTCCGATTATAATACTATACTTGTATTTCTTTGGGTAAAAATAGTAGTATCATGGGAGGTTTGATTTTATACGTTCATACTAAATATAATTTTTTCTGCGTGCATGCGTGCGTGCGTTTATGCGTGTGTGCGTGCGTGGGTATGTATGCCTGTCGGTTTGCATATATGTGCGTGTGTGTGTGTGTGTGTGTGTGTGTGTGTGTGTGTGTGTGTGTGTGTGTGTGTGTGTGTGTGTGTGTGTGTGTGTGTGTGTGTGTGTGTGTGTGTGTGTGTGTGTGTGTGTGTGTGTGTGTGTGTGTGTGTGTGTGTGTGTGTGTGTGTGTGTGTGTGTGTGTGTGTGTGTGTGTGTGTGTGTGTGTGTGTGTGTGTGTGTGTGTGTGTGTGTGTGTGTGTGTGTGTGTGTGTGTGTGTGTGTGTGTGTGTGTGTGTGTGTGTGTGTGTGTGTGTGTGTGTGTGTGTGTATGACTGCCTACCTACCTGTCTGCGTGAATGCCTCCCTGCCTGTCTGTCTGCGTGCATCTGCATAATATTATATTCCGCTATCGGCAATCCCCAACGAGGTATTGAGTCTATGGGTTTATTTTTGACGCGTTCACTCTCTGCAGTTAGTGACTCCACAACAGGTCAAGTATTTATCCTTTGTGTGGGATATTTGACTTCCATTCGCACCTGGTAGAAGGGACCTCACATAAGACTTTCTCTTTTTACTTACCCCTCTCGCCCTCTCTACCTCTCCCTCCCTCCTTCCCTCCCTCCCTCCCTCCCTCCCTCCCTCCCTGCCTCTCTTAAAACCTACTGCAATTTTTCTAATAACCTTGTCAAATTGTGATGTACGAGCTAACACTTGGGACACCCGTGTTGGAACTGCTTGATTAATCTCTTAGCAAGTCTACCATATGGTCTCTAATTCAGTATGAGCGGTCTGTCGCACCGGGCACACCGAAACATTGCGCAAGGCTTTCGACCACCCAGAGTTGAACAATTACCGTGATTAACACATGTTGGACCACCAACACTCACGCACGCACATTCTTACAAGCACGCAAGCGCACACGCCAACGCTCACGCACACGCACACGCACGCATACGCACTCGCACTCGCACGCACACGACAGCATGCATGTACAAATACATTCTTACACCCATAAATATATATATATATATATATATATATATATATATATATATATATATATATATATATATATATATATATATATATATATATATATATATATATGTATACAATACTTATATACTTTAATTATAATAACATGCTTTTACAAATCAGTGACTTGTTTGTCTAATAATTTTCTACTTGATAACAGTTGAAAAATGGATGACATATTATTAGTTAACGAAATTAATTAAAAAAAACAGATATCAACGACCGGTGACGTCAAAACATGCCCATAATATGACGCCTCTGTGTCTCATTGGATCTAAGGTTAAAATTATTTTTGCATGTCAACTAAATTGGATGCAAACCCTTTTGCGTGTTAATTGCGACTTTGATGGACTTTGTTGTGGGATGTAAGCAATATTAAATAGTTTACATAAAAGCTATGGTCCATCATTAAGCATTGGCCTTTCAAACTCATTAACGTGCCACATTGCACGCGAAATAATCTCCGAGCGTAGAACGTGTACCGTTAGCAGTTCGCGTGATCGTGACTCGTACAAATCTCGCAATAAGCGATACAAATGACTTCGGATGTTCATCCGAGCCTCAGCGTAGAGATCGTCTGAATGGATCCCACTGGGTTTTGCCGTCATTTATCGTCTTAATTAAATGGTTTCGGCGAAAAAAACGCCAGTAGTGAGTTTATCTTCACGAACACAGAACGATGCCGAACTGTGCGGAACGACGCTAGATTAATGTACCTCATTGTTTCCGGGGCTGTCAACGGCCGCTCTACATGCATCACGACCTCGACAAATATAAACGCTCTTTGTCATGCCTTCGTATTCTAAAGATAATTACAAGACTCGACAAAAAGCGCACATGACTTAATCGTCAGAATATTATAGCGGCGCAAATTCCGTCGCCTCGCAAGGCAAAATTGGTAGAGACGAGGCGTGCAGGATAATCTCGTAGAAAGCAATAACTGTTCGAAAAGGTCATTCACGGCGGAAATTGGACCAACAACTAGTGTAATTCTCTATTGAAATACGTGACTTGAATTTTAGTGGTAGACGCTTTATTGCATTTGAAAGCCATAACTGTCGAATCTGCTTCCAAATAAGTTGGCGACCTACAGTACTACTTCGGAGATACGTAGAAATGAGTAAGTGGCATTTAATCGTAAATCGGGAACGCCCGCGTCAAAGAACCAGTTCAGAAGGTCGCCCGACCCCTCGTTACCCCATGGGATCATTGGAGAAGACATACTCAGTAACCTTGAATTAATTTATCGAAATTTCTGGAACGAGGGGATTACATGTTATTTATTATATTGTTCTAAGAGCATATTCTATATATGTAGTAATTCATAGGGCCTACACGATTTTAAAAATATATGCCCGCACTGTGTTTTTCATAATCGATTAAATTTAATATTTCCCTTTTAAATCAATGATTAATAGGTCCCATATGTCCCTATGTTAAATCGATAATTCATAAGTGGTATGAACAATTCCGTCAAGAATTCAGCATTTCACATGTGTAATTGATAAATAAACAACATGTTTCCTTTGCGTAGCTGCCAACTCCTGCTGAGTTGGACCACACAAGACACAATATCGCAGTCTCATTTCTCAACGAAAATTGTAACGTTTTTAACCGAAATTCGTGCCGCGCCTGTGCGTCATTAAATCAGATCGATTAGTGGAATGCCTTCACAAAGATTAAAACAGGATTGAGCAGGATGCAATTATTTCAATTGACGTCAAACTGACAGATCGTTGATGCATAACGCATTGCAGTTATATTCGTCGGCTGGTTGCACGCGACTACTACGTCACCTGTTTTACAAGATTTAACTAGATTTGCCATCCAAGCCAAAGGCCCAGATGGCAAGTGGACAAGGAAGCCATTGGCTTATCGAGAGTCCAACAATGTTCACCTACTTATAACCCGCCCTCCTGAGATATGTGTCAACCTTGGTTTTAAACATATTCACGCTGCTAGCAGTTACACAATCTGTAGACAATTTGTTCCATTCATGTATTGTCCTGTGTGCGAACGAGTGCTTCCTGATGTCCAATCTACATTGATCCTTTACTAATTTTACCTCATGTCCTCTAGTTCTGCTATCCTTCTTGAGTGAGAAAAACATATTTCTATCAATATTTTCATACCCATTTAATATCTTAAAAACTTCAATCTGATCTCCTCTTAACCTCCTTGTCTCTAGAGTTGTTAAATCACATTCTTTCAGGCGTTCTTCATAACTAAGGTCTCTAAGTTCTGGAATCATTTTAGTTGCTCTCCTTTGTATGCGTTCAAGCGTATCTATATCCTTCTTACGATATGGTCTCCATGCTTGTATACAGTATTCTAAATGAGGTCTAACTATTGCTTTATAAAGAGGTATAATTAACTTTTTTCCCTTGTATGTAATGTTTCTTCTAATCAATCCAAGAATTTGATTACCCTTTGAAGCTGCAATACCACACTGCTCTGAAACTTTCATATCAGCGCTTATTGTAACTCCTAAGTCCTTTTCTTTTACAGTCGTACCCAGAATAGTATCTCCCATTTTATAGTTTACATTCAAGTTCCCATGTCCTGTATGTAGGCATTTACATTTCCCAAAATTGAACAGCATCTGCCATTTCTCAGACCATTTCACTAATCTGTCTAGATCGTTTTGTAAATGTTGTTTATCACCATCAGTATTAACCTTTCTAAACAGTTTTGTGTCGTCCGCAAATTTCAGTACGTTACTTGTTATACTCTCGTCCAAGTCATTGATATAAATTAAGAATAATATAGGTCCTAATACTGATCCTTGAGGTACCCCACTCAAAACCGATTTCCAATTTGAAACTTCGCCATCTACTACAACTCGTTGTCTTCTGTCAGTCAGCCATTGTTCTATCCAGTCAGTTATGCTATCCCCGATACCATGGGCTTTTAATTTAAGTAGCAATCTTTGATGTGGCACTTTGTCAAAAGCTTTCTGAAAATCTAAGTAGATAATATCTACTGGCGATCCCTCTTCTATCCACTTAGTGATTTCTTCCAAAAAACATAACATATTTGTTAAGCATGACCTCGCTTTAAGGAATCCATGTTGATATGAATTTAATAATTTATGCTTAACGAGGAAGTCCACCATATGGTCTTTAATTAACCTTTCTAATAATTTACTGACGTTTACGTTTAGGGTTGCCTGTCCAGAAGTCCGGTGGTCACTCAAATGGTCATTTATCGTGGTGACCTCACGGATAACGATTTTCACCTTGGCGATGTCATAAAGGGAATCGTACCACTATTGTCGTCTTGTTGGAAAGGCTTCAAGCATTCTTTTTTTAATATAAAACAACTCTCACAGCTGGGGGATATTCTCACCAGGTGGCGTGTCAGGTTCATTATCACCTAAGGCCTTTGTTTATCCCGTTTATTTATGGATGCATAGCGTGTATAATTCATGTTAACCCGTGGCATTTCACAGTCGGTTGCATCGAAGTACAAATTAGTTCCGTTTTACCAAGTGTAATTCTCTTATAGGAGCGGCACACGTTAGACATAATAGGTGAATTAATGCAAATAAAATAAACATGCGGTTTGCTAAAATCTCAACACTGTTTGCTTAAATCATTTTTTAAACATTTTATCCATGAAATTAATACTTCTCAAGTTGACCAATTAAATATATATTATACATTTATATAATATATTATATAATATATAATTTTGTAGAATGCAAGCGTGAAGCTCCTACCAGAGGGTAAACACCGTGTCAGTGCCAATTAAGTCTTTATTCGAGATTGGCAGAACTATCCTAAATAAAAGGATATATCCTAAATAAAAGGATATATCCTGCCAGTTGGAAAGCCATCAAGCTAAAACATTTAGGCAGATGTCGGTGTAGATTTTCATTGCCTCAATCACAAAAAGTACAAAACAGTCGTTATTTAGTGGAAGGTCCGTTTATGCTTGGGAGCTGTCAGTTTAACCTTGTATAATTGACAGAGTACATGCGTATTTAAAGGGAATAAAAACAACGATTGCTTGAAATCATATATTACATCTTGTAGTTTTAGTTCATTTCCACAACACCGAAAAATCCATTAAAATCAATAAATTAATAATTCCTAATAATACTCTGTTCTACCGGCCTGAATCGATTATGCATATTTTCCCCGCGATTATCGGCTAGTTTCTACGTGACGTCACTGATGACAAGGAAGTGCTACGAGACTGGGACTTTCCATCGATTCACCGTACTGTTGACAACGGTAGCGATTGTTTATAAGCGAGCGTCAGAATGGGTTATTTTACGACATTACGACATCATTACGACATCAAGCCGACGAAGCACAGCCGGCTTTGCTCGCTTCGAGAAAACTTGTTTCGACTGCGACTGGACCAGAGAAGATGGCAGCCCTGGGTTATCCTGGTACTAAAATCTCTTTGAAAGAGGATGATGTGCCAACATTATTCCCGTCATTCCGTAGAAGACAGCAGCGACACGGACATCGACGACACGGTCCACCTCGGATCGAATCGAGCTGTCGGCGAGCTGTCAGCGCGGATACATGTGATGTCGACCCAAGGTGAATTCGGACAGCTTTCTTTGGAGACATCCGCCCTCAATTCTGGTGACTTCGGCCTCATAGCACAACGGACATAGTGATCTCGGTCCACATTAGCTCGAAATTGTTACTTTGTAACATTTTTATAGCTTACTTTCGAATAAAATACAGCGATAGGTTTTACCAATTTAACACGCAGTCAGCCAGACGATCATTAGAATTTATGGCATTCATTGTATACGTAAAATTAATATAATAGTAATAATACATTACACCAAAAATTAAAATAAATAAAATTATACTTATCGTAAAATCTTGTTTCTATATTCAAGATTTTCATGTGTTTCCCCTCACCAGGGGAAACTCTCCCCGGTTGTTGATGTGAAGCGTGGTCTTTTATTCACCTCAATCACCGAAATCACCAAGCCGAAATCACCAAGCCGAAATAACATCGGCCGAACTCACCCCCATTCACGCCATCATAAAGTGACCGGATTCGTGCACTTGGCAGTTTGGCCGAATTCACTGGGGGCCGAAATCACCACCATCCTTCAGCGCTACTCCTACTGTGATATTTATTTTGTGATCTAATAGTGCTGCCAAACGTTTACTCATATAAATATATATATATATATATATATATATATATATATATATATATATATATATATATATATATATATATATATATATATATATATATATATATATATATATATATATATATATATATATATATATATATATATATATATATATATATATATATATATATATATATATATATATATATATATATATATATATATATATATATATATATATATATATATATATTATGTACGCCTAACTCCGCGAAGGTAGGCGTGGCAGATGGCAAGTTTTTGTTTTTGTTTTGTCAATTTTTATCTTTATATGGAAGTAAGAGTAATGTTTTGACCATGTATATGTGTATGGCAAGTTTTTATATTCAATATCCTATTAAAGGCTCTCACTAATAGAATTTTAATAGTTTTAACTGTTCGATATATGTTGCACCAAAATATCACATATTATTGCCTTCAAACTTATCATGGGCATGTGTGACTCATCTTGAACAGAAACGTCCATTTTGTTAGACGTAAATAAATATTATATTTATTTTAAACACAAAATCATATCTTCAAAATGCATATGCATCTACCTATGTAATAATTCTCCGGTTACGATGGGTTCCATTAATGGGTTAATTGCATCCGGATTATCCGGAGAAAATGTCACAACGCTGGGCAGTGACAACACAACATTAAATTGTGCGTCGCATTAGTCGTCTGAATGTCAAGTCAATAACCACAGCGTATTACGTTCTCACGTAAAATGCAAGTGTCACGCATGTCTCACAGAAATAGCAAATGCTATGCATGTGTCTCATATTGCTACTGAAGGGGTCGGCCCGAAGGCTAAGCATGCATGGGAAGATTATCGTAGTATTTATTGCTTGTGACTGGTGCAAAAAGTCAGTAATGCCAATATGTTCAGTGATTGCAAGAGAGAGGTTTTAAATATGTCAGCGCGACAATAATCTCTAAGAAACAGACGCACTCACGTACGCACTCACGCACGCACTCACGCACAAACATGCATACAAACAGTAATAATGTTGACAAATGTCAGCCTG
>BSQZ01000058.1:649623-654623 GCA_033239005.1 Lamellibrachia satsuma
TAATACGTTTTCTGACTGTAAATATTCTACAGCAATAAAGATTAAAGCGTGACACTGTTAATTTACATTGTACTTTGGGATTGAACAATTTAGCGAATGTGAGAATTTTAATTATGCGAAACCCCAACTAACTGCACATTCCCTTGAAATTTAAAACGCCCAACAAACGGTCTCGCGAACGATCCCACGTCATATCTCGTTATCTTCCTACGGATGCCCTAGTTAAGGGATCACCGAGGGAAGACAGGTCAAGGTGAGAGACGAGAGAGAGAGAGGGGGGTGTGGCCCGTGGGACTTCCCAGCCGATCATCCCCGGCTGGTGTCGAGCGCGTGCCGGGAGAGGTGCGCCTTCAAAGGCGTTCTAATCAGGGCGGGCGCTGACTGGGGCCCACCTGGGAGAAACGTGTGCGTGTACTCTCTTTGCGTGCGGGCGTAATCCTGTTCCGTGTCTTCCCTTGGTCAACAGCTGACCCACACCTTCGCTCATTGTGTGTGTGCATAGGAGGCGAAGAAGGGTGTACCGGGTTTTGCTGTCGTCTATTTTAAGACAGTTTCTTCTTGCCGTTGCTAAGCTATGCTTGCGGGAATAACGTCTTATTTATATATTCACGTTCTATAGGAACTGTTTTATCAGATATATTATCAACTTTTAACCCTGAATCTAATGTGGGAGAGTGTTTACGATTGACTGGACGATAATACAGTTTCAGTTCGTAGGACGGACCACGCCCTGTATTGTTCGCGCCGGCTGGGTTCTCAGCAACACTGAAAGGCAGGGACAGGCCCATACAAACTTTATGCTAATAAGTCTATTTCAACAAGACGTTCTTTTATACCCAGTGTTGCCCTGGGGGTGACGGCCTCTCAAATTTCTTTGCATGGGCACAACACGTCTTGTCACTCTGCAAGCACCACTAAGATGCCTGTACGGTGTTGGTGCTGTTAATCTATGCTGAGCGCGAACGGTTTTTACTACATATTTGATTTTTATTGTCGTGTTTAAACCGTCACTTTTAGAATCCATATATTTATAGCATTTTATAAAATTCGCCATTTGAGGACACTAGACTGTCATCAAGACAACATCACCGCTATTTATACTGTGTGTTTTATTTTTATCGTGTTCAGTGGCTTCGAGAGGTGATGACTTTGCCCTGTGCAGGCCACTTACCCTCCAACGGTCGGCCGTCATCTCAACATTTCCCCTACCCACCAGAATGCAAAATTCGTTGATCTTTTTATACAGTTTGCCACGTCTTAACCTTTGTTTCAATCGCAAACTACATTTAAATTCGCTGTCAGGCGTAACATTCGGTTGGCTACCACAAACGTTCGATCAGTTCGTGATAAGACAGCACCACTTAGCGATTTATTAATTTCTAAAACAATTGACATTCTTGCTGTCACTGAGACCTGGCTCAGACCACATGATAGAGTCGCATGCATTTCCGACATTTCTCCTTCTGGTTAGAATTTCCATCATTGAACGCGTTCAGTTAGACGAGGTGGTCGTGTTGGTTTTTTGGCGTCACAACAATTCAAAGTTAATTTACATTCAAACCCTGAATACTCTAGTTTTGAATCCATGTGTTGAAATTTCGTTCGTGTTTCTCCGTTTATCCCGTTTGTATTTATCGCCCTCCAGGACACCCAGCCAGTTGTTTTGAAGAATTCCAGGATCTGTTGGAATATGGCGACAATACATTCAGAATATTATATTTTCGGTGATTTTAATCTTTATCTGGACATACCTTCAGCAATAACTACCTTTAATGTCTTCCTGTTATCCTTTGATTTGAAACAACATGTTACCTGTTCGACAAAAATTCATGGCCACTCGCTCGACCTCTTGATAACTCGTTCACCTTGTAAAAATATCCAGTACCTACAGTGTCGGATGGTTTATCAGACCACCACACTGTCATTGTCGATGCCTCCCCCCCCCCCCCCCGACACGTAATCTGAGTAAAAATATCACACCAGCAGCCTCGGTACGGAATTTGGGAATCACCTTTGATAACAATCTAAATTTTAGACAACATATTTCTCAAACGTGTCGTTGCTGTTTTTATCACATCCGTGATCTTCGCCGTATTCGCCGGTATATGTCACTTTCTGTCGCTAAAACCATTGCAACAACTCTTGTTAGCAGCAGACTTGATTACGGCAATTCCCTCCTTCACAGTATAGCTATCAAGGATATTACAACACTTCAACGTGTCAAAAATGTTTGGCTAGGGTAGTTATACGATCTCATCGTTTCTCTCGCTCAGTGCCACTTCTAAAATTATTGTATTGGTTCCCTGTGCGATAACGCATTATGTTAAAGATCTGTTCAAGTACCCATCAAGCCCTTTAATCCAAACAACCTGCATATGTACATGCAATGCTCACTCCAGCAAAACAGCCCAGACAGCTTCCGTCATCTGGTTCTAATTTACTTTCTGTTCCCAGAGTTTAGGCAAACGCTGGAATTCGAGCTTTCTCGGTTGCCGCACCAACTCTGGAATTTTCTCCCCGTCAGCCTTAAATCAGCAGGAAATGTAGTTTCATTTCGCCGTCATCTGAAAACCTATATTTTTAATATTGCCTATCCTCCTTAGCTTCTTAGCACGCCCATCCATCTGTTCATGACTTTTCGCATTGTACATGATCAAGAGAATGATCAAGAGAATGATCAAGAGAATGTCTAATCCTTTGGTTTTGTTGTGCCACTGATAATGGATGTTCCGAGGATATTGGCGCCAATAAATCATTTTATTATTATTATTATTATAGCTTTACCCAAATCTCCGTAATGCCAGTACCAATTAATTTACGACCCATCCATCCACAATCAAATAAAAATTCATCAACCCACCCACCCGTGCATTAAGCGTGGTTGTCACGAATGAAGTGTTATGTAATTGTATCACGTACAGCAGTAGTACAATGTATCACGTACAGCAGTAGTACATTGTATCACGTACAGCAGTAGTACATTGTATCACGTACAGCAGTAGTACACTGTATCACGTACAGCAGTAGTACGTTGTATCACGTACAGCAGTAATATATTTCCGAAATCTTCTACGGGGTGTATATGAAGACTATCGCACGTAGAAGGGAAGCAGGATTTCAGCCATTTAACTGCGCGTTTGTTCCGTTAATGTGTTGCTAATTAGAAACAGAACATACGATAACTAGACTGGACCGCAGCAATGTTTCTCCGTCCCAGCACGATCTCAGAAGAGTCGCTGACATGTCTGTCTGTTTACCCCTGTTGATAGTCTGCCAGATTAGTGACCCACGTACACGCACGTACGTGTAAGACGCGTCCATTTGAACCCGTGTTTTAGCGATGTTTGTTTTGCATCGTTATTGCTCCAGGCACCGACCCTCTTGTTCGACAGATCGATGTAATCGATTTCGAGTACTAATCCTTTTTTCTATGTTCAATGCAGCGCGATGAAACGTTGGCGCAGAGACGGAGTCGCTGACGGATGCTGTCGAGCGTCTTTGATATCGACGTTTGTTTTGTACGTAAAAAAATGACATGTTAAACAATAAACATGCATCTTAGTCACAAAAAAACTGCTAGCGAATCCAAAGGCAGTACTGTACCACAGCCATATATTAATATTGCAAATACACCGACAGTTCGTTTGTTGGACCGCCAGAACCATAATATGTCGTGGAGAATTTATTGGCCCGTTATCTGTGTTAAATGCGTGGGATTGTCTGATTCTGATGTCGAGGCGATGCAAGTGATGGTTCCAAAACAATCATGTCGCGGGCGTTGCTATTGTCTTGTGACGTCACGTATGACGGCGCATCGCGTGCAGGGTAACGAGCAAGATGTGTGACGTCATTAACCAGCAGGCAGAAATGATGATCACTAACATAGTTATGTAGTTTTAACAGCAAAATCATCTACAGCGTGAAGATTACACTCTTGTAAAATTGATTAATTATTACTAATTATCTCCGACATATACATAACAACCCAACGTAGTTTATGGATATCATGAAATATATGAAGTGTCGAAGAAGAGTGATGACAATACGATATCTCGTAGGGTCCTTGCGGGGTTCTACCAAATCGTTTCATAATAATAATTATTACTATAAGGTATTCTTACTGCTGGGGGTAAAATAAAATGTTATTGGTGCGGCATTATCGGAACTAAGGCTCTCTCGGTTGAGGCATAAACTATTTGGAATTCGCTCCCTCACAGTGTTAGGTCAGTTGGAAATATAATACTATTTCGCCGTCATCTGCTGAAGAATTCTTTTGTTAAACTTGCTCGCCCTCCGTGACTCCCCAGCGTATCCATCCATCTGTTGACGACTTGAAGAATACTGCCTACCGATGTCGAGGCTGGCTGTATAACTATTTTTGTTTTCATGCGCTTCTGAGCTTGGTTTCCGGGGATTTAGGCGCAACCGATGTGCTCTTCTTCGTCTTATTATTATTATTTTACTATTACGCTATCCTTATTATCTTATAGACAAAAACGCAACCGATGTGTTCTTCTTCGTCTTATTATTATTATTTTACTATTACACTATCCTTATTATCTTATAGACAAAAACGCAACCGATGTGTTCTTCTTCGTCTTATTATTATTTTACTATTACACTATCCTTATTCATAGACAAAAACGCAACAGATGTGTTCTTCTTCGTCTTATTGTTTTCGATAAGCCAATGGCTTCCTTGTCCACTTGCCATCTGGAACTTGTTGTTTGGGATGGCAATCTTGCTAAATCTTGTTATTATTTTTACTATTACACTATCATTATTTTCTTACAGACAAAAAACGCAACAGATGTGTTCTTCTTCGTCTTATTGCTATTATTTGCTCTATTACACTATCATTATTATCTTATAGACAAAAACGCTCACATACGTCGTTCATTGTAAATAACAAGTTTCGTCACATACTGGAAAAATATGTCATAGAAACGATAATCCATTCAAGCTTACAGCAACAAACAAGTTTATGGCAACATAAATTT
>BSQZ01000058.1:659623-667123 GCA_033239005.1 Lamellibrachia satsuma
GCGGTAATCGAATAGTTTATAAACACAACAAAACACCGCCTTAATCGGCGACAGGTTAACTACCAGCGCCACTGGGGGGGCTAACTATCGCCACTGGCGGTCGTAATTAACTCGGCGGTCGAGTGGCGGTTCAGGTCCATTGCCGGGGCTGCTAGTTCGTGTAGAGCCGAGACGACGTGACGGACACCGAATAACGATAATCAAAGCCAATGAGTCGAACTCGGAAGATAATAGAAGAAGTTCGTTTAACAGCGCCTGCATCGATTATCTGCCACAACTCAAAGCGGATGAGAAACTGCAGACGACACACACCCACGGACAGCTGAATAAGACCGCGGACCATTGCCGCAGGACCTGGACCATTGCTGCTACCGTGGAATTTGACGGATAATCGTAGCTTCCGCTGACGCTATCTGGTGTATTGTAAACGCGCCAACTTACTTATTATTTATCCCGAAATAGCTGTCGCTGGTCAGTACGTTTCCGAAAGGGCAATTTGTTCATTTGTCTTTTTCAGGTCAAAATAAGTTTAATGTTGAATATGGCATCATGTATCACAACAGTAGTTCGTAACTATTGAATCCAGACGCATCAACGTGACAAGAGAGAGGGAGAGAGAGTGACAGCATGAGAGAGGGGGAGAGAGGGAGGAAGGGAGAGATGGAGAGAGGGAGAGAGAAGGAGAGAGGGAGAAAGGCAGAGGGGGTGAAGGAGAGAGGGAGAGGGGGAGAGAGGGAGAGAGAAGGAGAGAGGAAGAAAGAAGGAGAGAGAGGCAGAGGAGGATAGCGGGAGAGAGAGGGACGGGGGAAAGATTGGAGAGGGATGGAGAAGGATGGAGAGGGATAGAAAGGGGAGGATAGGTTGGAGAGGGGTGGACATGGGTGGAGAGGGATGTAGAGGGAGAGAGGGCTGGCTGGAGGGAATCTAAGCCACGTTTATCTCGCGATTTACAGTGGACAACAACAATCACATATACGTTCAGCTTCTTACATCAACAGTTATACAACTACTCGAAATAGAGACCAGCACAATGAACTACGACTTATTACACATGTACCCGTGTGGGAAATGTTTTCTCTCCTGTCATTGACACCAGGTAGAAGGGTCCTACAGTTTTTAGTGTTTCCCCCGAAAGATATGTTTTCAATTTCTTTTCTATATATGCCTGGTGCTGGACTAGTCGGCAACAGAGGATGCAGGTGATTCTCGTTTCCATGCAATAGTTAAAGAGATGGAATGCGACAGACGGCAGCTTGTCGTTGGGGGTCGGAAGTGAGCATTTATGGGTAAGTATGGGCAAATTTGCATAACACCAACATGGCAGCAAACTACTCTAGCGTGCCCCTATGCGTACCCAATGTTTACGAAAGAGCAAGGTTGGCCGCCGACCTGGGGTTTGAACCCTGTACCTCCTGGACTAAAGGCGAACACCAAACCATTGAGCCACCGCGTTTTACAGGACGATGTTTATTATTATAAAAAGACTCGCTGCTGTGCCATACTCGGACTGGACATTTTTTCGCATTAATGCAAGAACGAAATCGTGTCTGCTGCAATTGGTTTTGTTCCGCGCCAACAACGAAATGTCAAATGTCTTACGCAACCGCGGTCTGACCATAATGCTCTCTGCCTCCTACGACGACAACAGACAAAGGACATCGGCCGAAATCGAACTGGTATAAAACGGTCTCGAAGGACGGCCCTTGGCTCAGATCTGCCAGGTTTGATATACTCGGTGTGTTAAGCCAACGCAGCCTCGTTGTCACATGAAATATGTCTCTCAGAAAACAACAACTCCCAGTGCATTTTGTGTAATGGCCTTTATGTTAGTCCTAATAAACACTGAGTCCTCCATCGACGACGACGTACAAATGTATACAGCTTTCTTACGTCAGGCGGGTATTTCGGAAGGCCCTTTTGTGTTCTTCCCAAAGCAGGCAATGCATATGTCTGGCATTATCCGGACATACTCGTGGTAGCATAACAAAAAATGAATGAATGTTAATAGCCAGCTGCAATTTGTTTAGCCTTAACGGGAATAGTGTTTTATTTATATCATCTTTGCCTACATCACCCCGTTGCAAGAATTGTTCTGATCAATAAAAGGACTGCAATTAACTGGATTGCAAATATAATAGGGAATATACAGATGTTTACACGAAACGTGTTTATATGCAGACAATATGTCAAGTAACACATGTCTCGTGAAGTGAAATGGATATTGACATTCCATCTTTAACATATTAATTTTCAAGATACAATCACTACGCGTCAACATGTTGCAGCAGACATACAATTAGTGCATTAAATCATACTTATTTTGTCGTAAACTACAATCGATTGTCGCATATATACAAGGAAGATAATTCTTCAGCGGAAGACGTAAAACATCATTATTACTGATCTAAATATGCGGCCAACACCGTCGCAAAAACAGCAGATATATCACGAACACAATCCAGGACCATTTTGAGAAAATCATATAATGTATTACGAAATGTATAAATCCAAATATATTCGCATTTCTTCGGCCAATATATTATAGAGCACGAACGAATTATGTGAATTAGGGGCGAGGCATATATTTACACTAAAACCCACAATAAATACATTGCTAACAGTACAATAAAACAACATAGCTACTCATAGCTCAGTGACTCGTTGATAAAGACACGGTATATCAACATCTAAACAGGTAACATTGCTACTTTATTACAAATGTTTTTTGTGTTATGTCTTACGTCAGGCCATTTGCGACTAGAGCTCCTAGTGCGAGAGATTGTAGGCCTTGTGTCTAGGCACTTGGAATTTCTTGTCTGTGCAGAAAGAAAACGAAATCTGCGATCTTCGTTGCAAAAACTAAACGAAACAGTTTCCGGTTTTTTATACTGTTCGTGGCATGACATGTGTTTGCTGCAGTCAAATGTTTTATATTCTTATACAACAAATCAACATAAATGTATCACATATACATCTAGCAAATTAATATCTATCAACAGTTATGCGTTGAATGTAATCCTGATATATTTAGATCCATGATACAGTTCGTTTAAGTGTTGTAGTAAAAATAACTGTAATCCTTTACACCGCTGACGTCATCGGAACCTTGCTGGAAAAAAGCATAACGGCGCAAATGTAGGGAGTTGGCGAAAACTCGCGGACAAAAACAGGAAAAAGATTCGGTTCGAGTTTACCGATCGTTCCGTTGTCAAGACAGTCTGGTTATTCTAGGAGGGATGTATCCGGAAAAGAGAGGTCTTCCCCATGACATGGCGAAGGAAGTGCAGTCTCCGACAGGCTATTGCGGGAAGTCGATGCGTCTTCTTCGTACAAGATTAGCCTTCAGGGCACAATATTGATTTTCATTTGAGGGCGTCGGCTGCACCTGACCTCCCCTTTGAAGTTGTAGTGTAACTTTCGTATTGTTACTATGCGACCACTGCAATTATTTGATGACCATTAGTTTAAAATGTGGCGAGGCAGACGTCCACTATTAAAGACGCTTAGTCTGATCGATTTTATCTCAAAGTCATGTCATGTTTCGCCTCGAATATCATGTTTATTTTGCACGCTGAACGCTATATCAATATTCATAGAAAGGTAATGGTCACTTGTTGAAAATTTGGTTCATTTTAAGACACATTTGGGCGGTCTATATCTTGTAAAATATATATAGGTCATACTATATAACATGATATGTATGACACAATCGATCAGTCTTCGTAGTCGACCATCACAACTATGACCCGAAAGCAAAATCCTGAATTAACTCCGGAACGTTTTAGCATTACCAACGTCACCTGGACAATTTGGGTACAGCCTGGAGTTTTGATCCATCCGCTAATGTGAATGTACGACCTATGAGATTATGAATTATTCACCGACTATTGCTTTTTCATGGCATGTCTGTGGCGTTTCGGTGCTTCAAAGTAATGCTGTCTTGTAGCATGCACTGGTGCTATTTTTAGCCACGTTAGACCGGCCGAGGTATGTTGATACCGTTGTAATTGTGAAAATACCTCAATGTTATGGATGAATATTCAGTGTGGTCCGCCTTGGGGGTCTGTTATCTCAAAAACATCATTAGGTAGTTGGCACCAAAATGTTAATTCGTATACGTTAGTGTATGTGTAATGCACAGTGAATGTGTGATGCACAGTGTACGAGTGATGCACAGTGTACGAGTGATGCACAGTGTACGAGTGATGAACAGTGTATGTGTGATGCACAGTATATGTGTTATGCACAGTGTATGAGTAATGCACAGTGTATGATTAATGCACGGTGTATGTGTGATGCACAGTGTATGAGTGACGCACAGTGTATGAGTGACGCACAGTGCATGTGTGACGCACACACATTAAAGTGTAAACATAAATGCAAGTATTTATGGAATCCAAGAACACGTTATTACGGTCGCCAGTGCACAAACAACTCAAGTACAGTATGTTTACATGGTAAAGACTGATCAGTTTATACAGATGATTGTCTACGTTGGACGTTTTCTTCCGTTGACCGGTACTACAGAAGAGGAAAGCCATACTTGTTTATACCCGCGAGGGAAATGGGGAAGTGGAGACGGGTGGTGGAGACGGCAGTGAAACCGGAAGAAGATGATGGGAAGACACAACGACCAGTATCGGTGCCAGCCTCATCCCCTTCAGGAATAACGAGGAGAGCAACAACAATTCTCCAAGCAGGAGACTGTAGTTTGACGCCCGCCGTATTCACTATTTGCAAGTTCACATATTGATCACAGAAGAAGTTTGAGCAATTGTAAATTAGTTCTACGTAGGCCTAAACTATCATATAAGACCAGAGAGGAGAGGATGCGTTTCGCTGGCCACTGCTTCTGGAGATAGAACGAGCCATTGTCTCGAAAGTTACAAAAACATGGAATGAAGAAACCTATTCGACATAAGCAAGCAAGACAAACTAGGGCAATTGCCCGTTATTGCAGCTCGTCTTGTTGTAATTTTTTGTATGGTAACGTTTTTAATTCTTTCTGTGGAAATCGTGTCAAAATGTAAATTGCATGCACTCTAATAATTTGGCATAGTTGAATGCAAGTTAAATAATTATTATTCAATTAAAAAAGAGCAGTTAATAAGGTTCTTATGATAAGGAGTACATATTTTCAAGATAACGAAATGAGTGTTTTAATTGTATCGCTGACGTGAATATCACATAATTATAACTTAAATACATATTTATCGATACGATATATGAATGTAAAATATATAATACGTTTGAAAAGTTAACAAACATTATATTGGGCCTTGCATGTTTGTGTTTGTTTGGAAGATGCCGTAACAGTAATCATTTGTAATACTTTTCCGGAGTTGTTACCATAAAAGGAAATATATAGATGCCCTATCGGGCACTGATTGCCTTAATAGAACAGACTTATCCCACTATCAATGAAAAGCAATTACGCTGATTCCAGAAGGCCGTAATTATGAAATGTATGCAATTCAGGGCCGTAAATGTATTACGTACGGAAGGAACGGTCAAAGTAAATGTCTTAAATAGGAGGTGGCGATGATGGATTGTTACTGTCTTTGCAAAAAACAAACTAAGATATTGTGGTTTTTGATACTAAGAGAGTGTTTGGCATCAATCGTGTTCTCCACTCGAATAATAAAGTGTTACAACACAAGATAACGGTCGATCAAGAAGAGACCAAATAGAAGTGTCCCGAATATTGAATGGCTATGAAGGTATTATTAATTTATTAGTGTAAATATTTTCTTCAAACATCCCGGCTGTTTTTGGTGACAATTGTTATCAAATTGGCATTGAAAAAACACTTAAAACACAACCATTGTTTCTCTCACTTACTTCAACGTTTCAATGACAATCTGTAGCCTGCTTCGTGTAATCCAATTCTGGAACATTACGTTTTTCTGCTGCTCGTCGGGTGTTGGGGTAAACAGACTCTTCCCGCTATGGTAGAGCCAGTACCCCTCGTCTTGCTTCATAACAGGCATTCTTCATGATTCAGAGGGCCGCATTTATCCACCTGACCATTACATTGTTTTTCTTTTTTCGCTACCAACCACCTTGGCGTCCTGCCAGTCAATTATACAACTGTTCCTATTGTCCCGATCTGCGATTGCGATTAACTTGTTTACAACAGTTGCTGAATCCCTTTTCTGTTTCCGAGTAAACAGTTTGATGTGATGGTCGCAACCTCCTAAAGACTTGTTCTCCTCGAGGCTTAACTGCTTCGCCGATGTAGATGTGGTTATAGTTCTTACAACGGATCAGGTATGCACAATCTACCTTGCGACAGCCATCTACTCTTTCCTGTCGATGGATTAGCACCCTCCTGAGACCTAGGAGTGGCCTGACCGCTGAGGCGATATTTAGATATTTTAATACTCGCATAAGATTTTCTGCTACGCCTTTTAAGGAATGCAGCGGAACTAGAGAACGCGAAGTAGAGTTAACTAGACAACAATGTAGATTGGATACGAGAAAATGTTCACACTGAGGACGATAACTAAATGGAATATACTGATTATATTGATTGTTTTAATGCTATATCCAAGGAGTGTGCCTAAGCAATGGCGTTGGCTTATGTCTAATGTGGGCGGGCTATACACATATGACACAATTTGGACTCTCCATAAGTCAATGATTTCTTTGTCCACTTGCCATTTGAGTCGTGTTGCTTTGAGTTGCAATGTTGGTAAGTCTTGCTATGCTCCCAGATTGGAACGAATCCAACACAACTCGTGTATGTTGAATTAAACAATTATTGCAGACGGATTTCAGTTATTTCGTAACGCCTGATGTCGGAGTTCGTGGGTTCGCTTTTCGTGCCTACTCGCTGTCGGAATGTAGCCTTCCAGGCGACTGCTGCTAAAAACTACAGTAATCGGACGCATTAGTCATCAGGAAAAGTCCTTCAAGTCTAACGTAAGAAAGACGTAAGGCGCGATTCTGTTTCCTAGTCCAGATTCACCATCTTTCTTTCCTCACTGCCGAACAGACTGACGCAATCAGATTGCATTTATCGTGTCTAGAGAAAACAAGCTCAGCTTCAGTATCCCAGAAGGCAATGCTTCGACGATCAGTTAAACTCATGCAACAGGAGTCAGGTTGCGCATGCACGTTCCAGATGTCCACACTTACTATGTGCCTCCGTGCGTGCATGGGTGCGTGAGTGCGTGCGTGCGTGTGCGCGTTCGTGTGTGTGTCTGTGCGTATGCACAAACGTTCATGCAAGCATTATACATACATACATACATACATACATACATACATACATACATACATATATACATACATACATACATACATACATACATATATACACATACATACACATACATAAACACACATGCACATACATACACATACATACACACATATGCACACACGCACGCACGCACGCACGCAAGCACGCACACGCTGCGCCATAATCGATGTCTGGAGACAGTGTCCCGTGGGTATTCAACAGTTCGTCTATATCTCACGTAAAAAGGAGTTTCG